>JARGXW010000724.1:0-67402 GCA_029204085.1 Mycena sp. CBHHK59/15
CCACCGCTGACCAGTGGAGGCGCCGCCTTCAACTGGAGGGATGGTGTTTTTTGTCTCGACGATCCCACCTCTGTCCGCCCTCTTCCGTTATCTCGACCAGATCAAGGTGAAGGCGTACGAAATCGAGCGAAAGCGGAAGAACGGACATCCAAAAAATGTCCGGTTCGGGGAGCATGGGTCGACCATCGTTTGCGGTAGCGACCATGGGTGCCGTGTACGTCTTCGACACCCGCTCGGGCGAAAAGATCGAGACTCTGAGTGTGGATCATCGGAGTGGGTCCAGGTTGTTGCGGTTGGTGCCTTCTGGTTTAAAACGCCACGGCTAATTCACAGTTTGTGTAGACCGCGGAAACTGGCGCGTATCCGTCATCTTCGCAGCTCAGACACGCGCTTTGGACTTCTCGGAGGAAATTTTCGTCCGGAAATGAGCCCGGAACATGAGTATTGGCTTGGACAAGTTTATCGTGTTCGGGAAAGCGCTGGTCGTTTTGGGATGCATCGCGTTCTTGTATCAGAACTTGGAGGCGAAGATCGGGGTATTGCACAAGGCGATTAACATGTAATAGATACTATTGATCCTCAGAATACAGTTCGCGTTCAGATTCAATAACACGTACCAGAGTGACTGAGTTCTGTCTTCAGCTCAGCTGCACCTCAGTAATAAACCCGCGCATTTTTTGGGCGACCTGCACCCAAGAAACGTCTAGGGTTAGGTTAGGTTAGTAGGCAATGCACGTCGGCCAGGGATTGTTGAGCAACGAGCACCCAAGAAACATCCGCCAGTAGTTGTAGAAAGGAAGGTGTTTGTTGGGCGACCAGCACCCAAGAAACACGTTGTGGTCGGAGGAGGGTCGCACCTGATGCAGGACAACGTGACTCCTTCTGGACCGTTTTGCCCTTGCCATTGGTGTAGATCACCGAGCGCATGGGACGGCCAGCGTCAACCCGGCGTAAAAGAATGCGGCAGTCAACACTCGGTGTAGATCGCAGAGGGTATGCGGGTCCACGGCAGCTAGTATGAAACGCCCGCCATCAGTAGGCAATGCACGTCGGCCAGGGATTTGTTGAGCGACGAGCACCCAAGAAACGTCCGCCAGCAGTTGTAGAAAGGAAGGTGTTTGTTGGGCGACCAGCACCCAAGAAACACATTGTGGTCGGAGGCAGAGGGATCACGAGGTCACGAGGTCACGAGGTCATGACTCATCGGGTTGCTGGGACGGCCAACTCTTGAATTCAAACTCGTGTCGTGCCCTCGGTGTAGATCGCCGAGCGCATGCAGCGGCCTGCGTCCCCTCGGTTCAAAACGCCGAGTGGATACCCCAGCCAGCACTCTGCGTCCCTCGGTGTAAATCGCCGAGGGTATGTAGGTCTGCGGCAGCCGGTATTCACTCAGCGCATGTGGCGGGCGTCCCCTCGGTGTAAATCGCGGAGCGGACGTGCGCACACTACGCCAAAGTCGTACCTAGGGGACTGTGCGTCACCCGTCGAGTTGCGCCACTAGTATCCCCTCGCGGAATGAGCCCCCAGCGCCGTCGAAATCTTGATGGCAAAATCAGGTACCCTGGGCACTTTACTACTATTCAAGAGGGTCAAGCCTGAGAGGGTCAAGGACGATCATGGCTATCCCTTTGTCCAGGGTATCCTTTGTCCATAGAACAAGGGACGTCGTCCTATAAAGCTACAGGCGCGAACCGGGCCTCCCATCTCTTGCGCTTGCGGCCCTCGCGTCTCTTTCCACGCCACTTGGTGTAAATCACCAACTGTGCTTAAAAACCTCCCTGTCTCGCGCCATGAAGGGCAAACCCATCCTGACCTGCAACTGCGTCCTCAAGCCTTTAAAGCACCGCCTCGATGATGCACATCGTCAAGAATTGGAGGCTTTTGTACGTCCTTTCATTTTGATTCTAAACCCATAACTGACATCAGGCTTGCTCGATTGTTGTAAGCGCTGACCTGCACTTAGCATACGCGTTGGATAATCCAATTAAACATCTCGATCCAATGGCCCAGATCCTGATCCTACTCGGACTTGTCTGCAACGTTATTCTCGGTCTCGCTATTGGCGATACCAACTTCATTATCGGCAGCGCTACGATCTTGATCAAGTTGGCTATGTCGATGCATGCAGACCCGAAGGCAGATGGCAGTTACTCCTACGATGCTCTGCAGAAGGAGCTTTTGAAAGACCTGCCTACAAGTCTGCATTCCGCAATGGAGAGCCTAAATTTGAATGGCAAAACTATCTTGTACGCAGCTTGCCCATCCTGCCATCACATCCACGCCCCCGCTCTTTCCACATCCAACGCACCGACATGGCCCGAGGAATGTGAAAATGAGATCGTCGGAGAAGACGGTCGATCCAAATGCGCGACAGCCTTGTTGGCTAACAGTAAAACTCATCCGCGTCCCATCAGACCCTTCCTCTCTCATTCGTTCCTCGACTATCTTGCCCGTCTACTATCCACTCCTGAGATTGAGCAGCAGATGGATCGAAGTTGCGACAAGGCGCTGGCCTGGAAGAGGAAGGGTGGCGCAGAGTTCGTGGACAACGTGCTTCACGGCAGACTTATACAAGGGTTCATGGGACCTGACGGGAATTTGTTTATCGATCGAGGTGAAGCTAAGAAAATGTGTATCCTCTTCGGCTTCAGATTGGACTTCTTCCCGCCCCATGGCAGTAGGAAGCGATCAAGTTCTGCTTCCATTGGCGTGCTCTACGTCTATTGCCTCAATCTATCGCTTGCAATCCGCCACAAGCCCGATAATGTATATGTCGAAATCATCACCGGTCCCAAGGGACCACACCAAGAGCACATTAACCCATATCTTCGGCCTATTGTCGATATTGGGGTTATTGGGTGGGAGCGCGGCATCCACCTTTCACAAACTGGTGCTAGTCCAGAAAGTGGGCGGATTATGAATATTGGCTTCGTCCTCTCCGTCAATGATCTACCTGCATCCCGCGACGTTATAGGCGCGGCTCAGCATAACTCGCACATCTTGTGCACCATTTGCGAGTGTCGTGGACGCAAAAACGCGTAGAGGACTGACTCCGAGAATTGGAAGCTGAGAGATGTGGATCATATGTGTGCCCAAGCTGAAGCATGGCGGGATGCTGAGACCAGTGCCGAGCGCGCAAAGATCTATGCCGCAGACGGACTCCGCTATTCTGAGATGTGGAGGCTTCCGTATTGGAATCCGACCCGCATGGTTACCGGTGAACCCATGCACGCCAATTTCGAAGGGACAGTTGCCTTCCATTGCCGTCATGTTCTCCTTCTCAATTCTCACAATGCATCAACGACTGAAGAGCTTCCGCCCGCTTTCAGCTTCAACTTTCTTGAATTCGACGCGGAGACCACGAAAGCTCCGGCTAAATGTAGACCGAACAACGCGAAGGAGGCAGAACAGATCAGGAAGATCCATCGTCTCCTTGTCCGTCCGTTTCCTGAACCCGAGAATGACGACAACACCGAGAGCGACAACGAGAGCGACGGCGAGGGCGAGGGCGACGACGACGGCTGCGGGCACAAGGACCAGTTGCTCGCGGAGGACGAGTTCACCGAAGAAATTTTGACCAGGAGAGTGATGTCGAAAAATAAACCCGCTCTTCTATTCGTCTGTTGGACCCTCGGCCTGCGTGGAACGCAAGGGAACCAACTTTCCTACGAAGAGAGCTTGGTGAGAATGACTAAACAGGATCTGACGAACCTTCTAGTGACTTGGGTGAGTCGCGTTTGTAAACTTATGCAGTCGCTCAAGACTGACTTGTTTGCCGCTAGCGTTTGACCAAACCACTGAGGGACCCCAACTACGCTCCTCGCCCAAAGACAATCTCCACGCGTGACCTCTGCTTCGTTCAACAAGTCATTGCGAATACCACCACTCCCGCGTGGGTTCATCACGTCCCAAAAAACTTCGGACAGAAAGGAGCTGGTTCCATCAAGGCGGATGAGTGGCGTCTCTACGCAACTATCTACTTCCCTATCGCTTTCGTCGTTTTATGGGGGGAGCAAGTAGGGCAAAACGCCACTCATTTCCGGCAGCTCCTTGAACACAGCATGGCACTGTTCCAGGCCACAACAATTATTTCCCGTTACACAATCTCGAGCGCACGCACGACGGCATACCGGGACTTCATCAAGCATTGGCTCGGAAACCTCCAAGCCCTATATCCTCATACGATTACTGCCAGAACCAGGACAAACCCTCACGTCGCGATGCACAATTACGATTTCCTTTTTCTTTTTGGACCAGCATTGTCCTGGTGGGCCTTCCCCATTGAACGCCTTATAGGTCTATTAGGCAAAATCAACACGAACGACCATCTTGGCGGTAAGTTGCTCTCCTTGCGCGCTTGCATAACACTCTTATCAAAATCCTCTTCCAGGCCAACACGAAGCGACACTCCTCAATACTTGGATCCGCGGTGCAAATCTTTGCCGGTGGATCACTCGCCCCGAATGTCCGGCCTTCCTCCGCGAGTTCCATCGCCTCTTTTCTCGCCACCTCGGCATTAACTTTGGAGATAAATCTGCCGGAGGCGTCCACCAACAAGCCCGAATCTCGACCCGCAAATTACCATCACAAAGGCATGATTTACTCCAGGGCCTGTACACATCTTGGAAACAGTCTCATCTTGTATGTCGAGCCAAGGTCCGGAAAAACCTATGCAGGGAGCATCAAAGAGATCGTGGTTGGCAAGGAGAAAGCAGAGCTCAAAGTTCGACGCCAAGCTCGGCTTCCTCCAGGCAAGAACGATCCTTTCAAGATCTTCCCCCATTTTCCTGCGGAAACGTACTCGTCCAAAATGTCGGCCCACCTTGACACCATTCAGCCTGTATCCATCATCAGCCACTGTGCGCGCTATGAATTCTCAGATGAGCGAGCAGTACTTCTGAATCTGTCAAGGGTATGCTCTTCGTTTTACTTTCTTTAAAACCTAGCATTGACCTTTTCCCCAGGGTTAAATTGAAGCGGGAAAGAATAGTCTATTTAGTTTAATGCGCTGCTGTAATAAGTTATCGATACTAGACAATAGGATTGTTTATTTGTGCCCGTAAGATTTAGGGTGTCACAAGGTCACCCGGTGTGACATCAGACTTGGTCTTGACCACCACAAGGTCAACGAGTGTAGATCGCTCGTTGCCCGTGTGGCTCGCCCATACCAAGCACTCGACGGCGCAGATGCTATCGGCCACCGGCATCGTTGCCCTGCACCGCTTTCCCGCCCAACACCCTTGACCCGCGTTCTGACCCTTGTCGACTGCGAGTGGCTCGGCGTGGGTCTTCACCACTTCTCAAGCTCCACAACCAATCTCATTGCTCTCAACCAATGTCTGGCCACTAGTGTGCTCACCGGCGCCCGCGACCATGTCGCTCAAGCTTATACCCTCGCGGTCATTTGACCTTCCCGAGTGTAAATCACTTGGAAAGGGTCTCCACCGCTTTTCAAGCTCCACAACCAGTCTCCCTACTCGCAACCAATGTCTGGCCGCGATTGCCCTCGCCGGTGCCCGCAACCAAACTCTTACCCTCGCGGTCATTTGATCCTCCCCGAGTGTAAATCGCTCGGGGGTCACAGCAGGAAATCGTGCCACCGGGACTGACTGGCGGAACTCGATTGCACGTGGATTAAGCCGCTCTCCCCGTACTTGCTGATTGCCCGTGGTGCGTTTTTTTTTTCGTGACCCGATTTGGCGCATTCTGACCACCTTCTTACCCAGTACTATCAACTCTTATCGGAGCAGCTTGAGACTCTCGGGGCGGTGCCCCGCATATACCTTATACTTTTGGTAAGTTGTCTCGAGATCCCGCTCCATACAAACCGAGCTGACGCTTGTAGTCTTATAATAATATTTGATATTCGATTTTTTTTTATTGCAAGTCCGTGGCGACACACCGTCGATTGAGGCCTCCCGATGAATACCCCTGGTGCCAGCGACGCGCCAAAATCGAGTGAGGAGATATCCATCTAGCTCGCGGATTCGCAAAATTTTAAATTTTAAATTTTTTTAAAATGACCCTCCCCGAGTGTACATCGCTCGGCGTGGGTCTGCATTGCTTCTGAGGCTCCGAACGTTGCCCGATGTACCGCCGAGTGCAGGTTCGTGTTTGTACCCACCGTGCGCGCCTTGCTCGCACGTCCGGGACAACCGGCCCCGCGGCCCGCACCAGCGCACCCGACGCGAGACCCGCGTTCGTCCCAGCCAGTCCTCGCCCTGGCGCTGAAGGAGACGCAAGGCAGCTGTGCACACAGCGACGCGCCTACACGCAGCGTGCCGCTGGTGTTCATCCCCGCCCGCCCACACACAGACAGGCCAGCCCCGCCCTTACACGATGCCGGGGCCCAGCCAGCCGCCGCCCGCCTGGATCCCAGCCCCCCACCGGCGCCGAAGCAGAGGCGGACGGCGTCGCCAGGAGCCACGGGAGCCAAACGCTGGCTGTAACAAACCGGCGCCCAAGCCAACGCATACGGTGCCGACACAATGACGCCAAATACCTCTTGTCATCTTACCACTACTACAATGGCCCGCACTCGTCAACCTCGTCGCAACCCCGTCCTCGAACGGCTGTAAGTACCCTCCCTTAGTCGACAATCACTACGGCCGACACCCTCAGCCGCCGGATTCGCAATGGCATCCACCAAACACGCGCTCTGCTGGCGCTGGGGCGCTCCCCGTACAAACGCGATGGTCCCGGCGGCGTTTACATCCAGCTGCGCCTCGACCCAGACAACCACCACCAGCTTCAAGCAAAATACGGGCACACAAAAAACTTCGCGCGGCACCGCCAGCAGTACAAGAAATGCGAGCAGAACGGGCACGGACTCTGGTTTTGGGGGATTGTGTATTCGCGGCACCGAATGCTTGCAGGTGCGTCGTCATTTGGCTTGCTCCCTCTGTGTTGTGCTAACTGAGGTTCGGTCCAGAGCGCATTATTCATCTGGTCCTTGCCGCGCATGGTCGTCGTGCTCGCGTCGTGCGCTGCCCGGGCTGCGGCGTCAACCATAGGGAGTTTTTTACGGTGGGAGCGGGGGGAATGGTGGAGCTTGAATTCTGGCTGTGGCTGGGGGTTGCGTTGGCGGGGTAGGAGAGTAAGGTGAGCATTATTTGCACTCGCTAACGTTCCTCATCTAACATTGCATTTATAGAGCAGGTTCTACTTACAAACGATTGTACAAATCGCGCGCGCGCCCTCAAATGTAGAAGTTATTGCTCGTGGTGCTTTTGTATGTGTTCCCAGTCGATGATGAGACCGAGACTTAGTTTAAGACAGCAGCGCGGCACCCGCCCGCGAGCGCCGACCCGCAGGTGCCAACGCACCCGCTCCCAAGCATCGAGCAACGCGCCAAAGCGTGAACGCGCACCCGAGCCTCAATGCGGCGAGTGCATTGAAACGAGCGCCAACGCGGCAGAGCGTGAACGTGCCCTTGAGCGCCAAGGCGCCCGTTCCACTGTGCCAAAGTGCCCCCGGGCGTCAACGCGCCCGCTCCCGAGCCACGCGTCGTATCAGCGCGCTGTCGTATCTGTTGTCATGCTGCTGGTGGGCTTTGCGGCGTGTAGTCCCTTTCCATTTTGCTCTCTTCCTCTACGTCCCCCTCGATGCTCACTTTCCTGTTCCGCAGGCGCTCGACCCAGCCGAGTGCGAGTAGGAGCACACGGCGAACCCACAGGAGAAGCGCAAGAGCAAGGCGAAGAAGAAGAAGGGCGAGGATGGGGACGAGGACGGTGAGCTCGCCCATGATGGTATGCGTCTTCCCTTCTATCTTGACTGGTCTCGTTGTACTTCTCTCCCGGAGTATAACGACCTGGGCAATACGTATCTACATAATACATTTATTTAAAAAACTTTGCTTGAAGTTCAGCGGCAAGGTCAACGTGAGGGTCCACGCCCCGACCTGCAGGTGCACCCAGGGTGCACCTTAGGGTACACCCTGGGGTTATGCTGAAAGTTCCTCTTTCTGCAGCCCATTCGGAAATGGCGAAAAGTCTTTGTTTTCGATGCAGCTGAAAGGGCTGCCGAAAGAAAGTCTTTCGGTGCGGCTTTCAGTTACATTTGAAAGAAAGACTATTCTTGTCACTGAATAGGGCTGCTGAAAGATCAACTTTCGGCAGTCCTTTCAGAGCTTTTGGAAAGTCGTTCAATCTCGGGCTTTGGAAAGGGCTGCTGAAAGATCAGCTTTCGGCAGTCCTTTCAGAGCTTGCGGAAAGTCGTTCATTTTCGCGCTTTGGAAAGAGCTGCCGAATGTGGCTCTTTCCGTCTGACTTTCCAGCCCAATTGAAACAAAAACTTTCCCATTAATTTGATTTCACTACGGATTTAACTCAATTCAGCTAAGCTATCGACCTAGGTCGATATTTTTCTTTATTGGGTGTGAGATTGCAAGGTATGTAATACAAATTGAAGTCGGCGGCAGCAAAAGTGGCATGACGTTCGTGGACTTCAATCCGAGGATTCTTGGATTCGGGGTAAAAGCTCTCGTATGGACAGAGCGATCTTCAGGGAGAACTAGTTGAGCTGTGGAATAAATCCAGGTGAAAGAAATATTATGTGATGCCCAAGTGCTTATACAGTTGAGCAAGAAGCAAACGACACAAAATTCCATATCACAATCAAATGTACAGCACACCACTGGAGTGTCCGACGTCGTGACAATGACCTCCCCGCGGTCGCGAATCTGCTCATCCCAGTAGACATTCCTGACAGCCTTGCCCCAGGCTGCCATCTCGGTATCGACCTTCCCGCTGCGATCCTTCCCTGCCGGGTCCTCCGCTTTGACAACCCAGAGGCTCCAGATTTGTATCATTACATAATTGCGCTCGTCGTTTGAGATGAAACATCCAATAGGATGCACCAATTCGATCGGTGAAAACTAGTGCTCCGTATTCGCACCTTGGCCAGCGCTTTCGCCCTTTCCCATAAGACGAAACTCTGCTCCCGACTTTGGGGAAAGTTTGTATGTTTTACAACACTTGCTTGGGGGTGTGTGAGTGGATGGAAAGACCAGAAGTCATGAAACAGGGTACATTCTAACATGGATAAAGACGAAATCAAATGAAATCAAATGAAATCAAAACCGAAAAAAATCTCAAAATTGAAAGAGGGAGGGTGGGTGGGAAAAGCTCGAATTTGGGAAGTACATGAGAATGAGCGAGCCTGTGGCTCGTGAGAACATGGCAGTATGGGAAGATATGCCAACATGATTGGTCATGTTTGTCTGCAGCTTCTTTCGGCATGAATCCAGTTGCTCACCAGGGTCGTTCCTCACCTAGCGGTCACGCTCAATTCATGCCTTGGCCAGCGCCTTCGCCCTTTCCCATAAGACAAAACTCTGCTCCGAATTTGAGGAAAGTTTGTGTGTTTTATGACAGTTGCTTGGGGGTGTGAGTGGATGGAAAGACCACCACCAGCGGAGCAAGGCGAAGGCACTTCGAGAGACACGAAGACACCCAAGAAGATGCAAGCCAAGCCTCCAGCGTGATACAAATTAACCGACTTGGAATAGTTTTACCGCAGCAAGCAATAAATATACCATAAGAAAACTAATCTGTAATTACCATTGTAAACACGGAAAAACCGATAATTCAGGCGGCCTGTTGATGGTAGTTATGAAGCCTTGAGTGTGAGCACGAGGTTGGATGTGCCAGTGAACAGCGAACACCCTGGGAAGAAGGGCTCGTGTGGAAACGGTGTTCCGAGTCACGCCAAATCTACACCTTGTGGTGACGACGATGCCCTACGGACCATTCACGGTTTGTTGAGATTTGAAGGGGAACATGAGGGCTCAAACCCGGGATTGGGGTGCAAGTGCCCCCGAATGCCCAGGGCTGTAAACTGAAAACTTCAAGCAGAATTGGATGCATAGCATTGTGTTCCGACCTGTTCTAGTCACAGAGCATGCAGAGATATTTAAACATAGCTGCCAACATCTAGCCAGAGATCTTTGGGTATCCCAGCCAGCCAT
Source organism: Mycena sp. CBHHK59/15 (assembly GCA_029204085.1). Lineage (NCBI taxonomy): Eukaryota > Fungi > Basidiomycota > Agaricomycetes > Agaricales > Mycenaceae > Mycena > Mycena sp. CBHHK59/15. The sequence continues at coordinate 9,968 of JARGXW010000724.1, forward strand.
GGGTGATTAGGTCTGAATAGGTTTGTGAAGGCCTCGCTAGCCCTGCTGAGGTCTAAATACTGAGTCAGACAGACCAATACGGCGCCATCCAGGATTCCGAGCAATGATCCTGTCTGAGGGTGGCACTAGGGACATCGAACTGTCTCCTCATCCGCTGTACTCGGCACGAATCACAGTGCCTTCATTCAACAGACTATGCGAACAGCATTCTCACCATGCCATCACTGTAATTGACTGAGTTGTCTCATGATCATCTGCAGGCGAATTTATAGCACCTCTGCCGCGTGCACTCCCTCATTCTTTTTGTCCCAATGTTGTTGATTCAGTTCAAATTGACCACCACCGGCGGCAATCATCACTGTGCTCAGAATCGACTGTCTACTACATTCCCATAGGTCAATCGTACTTACAGTTGCATTTTATCTTTACTACAGATATTTTATCCAGGTTGGTGTCGCCACCTAAGGAGCCTCCTGATGGTTATGTAAGGGACCTCTTAGGGGGGTTTTGCACGGTACCTAAAACCCCCCTAAGAGGTCCACCTCCCAGAGGTAGGCTGTGATGTATGTACATAATAATCAAATATACTACCATCATGGCCTCCACTGCTGCCACCTTTTTTGATGGCATCTTTGCCCGCCTCCTGGTCAATTCTCATGCTAGCCAGCGCTATGAAGGGAGGCTTCATGCCCTGCTGGCCTTGCTGCCTGCTTGTCCCCTGATCATGTACTCAGTACAGACCTACTTGGCATTTATGTATATGTCTCAATTAGTTTGGTTCTCTCCCCAGATCAGCCATCATAGTGAGCTCAAAATTCAAAAGGTGGCCTCTGTTCAGCCTGTTACTATTAGAATTGGTTTGCCTTTTACCCTACATTTGGATGGTAGGATCTAAAGAGGCTGGCAAAACATCCTTAGATAAATTAGGGTAGTCTGCATAGGTTGGATGAAGGCCTCCTATTGCCTGACCACCATTTGATATTCAATTTGCCATTGGATCCAATTTCACTTTAACCATCCAAAAATAGGGGTAGATTGACTAGAATTTAAAAAACTGCAGTCTCTGTGTGTTTTATTTGCTAGCACTGGCCACCTTTAATAACCTTGATCCCCTCCCACATCCCCTGAGTACATCATAGCATCATAGCAGGTATAATTAATGCAGTATGTGGGCTATGGCTATCAGTAAACTTCCAGAGTCAATCTCAGGTTCTTTCTGTAGTGACCTGAACTCAGTGAGTGCCTCTGTTGTCCCTTTGGAGGCCTCCAGTCAACCCTGTTTTTGTATTTTTGCCATTGTAACTGTACCAATTTTGTCAGCCAGCATGGTCAGAGATATTCCAGAGACCATAAAGATGTATGTAGGTCAATAACTGAAGCCATGTCAAGCTTCTATGCACTATCTTGCTATTTATGGTCGAATCTCCCCTTTAATATGAGACAAGGTATCATGAATATATACAAATTGCTGTCCAGATGTGATGCAAAGAGGTTACACAAGGTTCAAAACAATAATTGGGCAGCTAGGAGTTTTTAAATTATCCAAAATCTGAAATTGCAGTTGGATATGCACAAGTTGTTGTGGAAACTTGGTTGGCTTTGGCCTGCTTTTGTGCACTTGAGATATATATTTCTGTGAAGAATGCTCGGGAAGGGATTTTACTTTAAGCGGTTGGGGGAGAAGTTAAGCTGTTGTTTGAGGCCTGGGACACAATTTTTGGAGTAGTATTGAGCTCACAATATATATTTTTCACTGGGACCACCATTATTCTTGATCTGATTGGCTGATCAATTGATGTCATCAGCCCCTGTTATTGACCCTGACACCACCTCTCTGGGAGCTGTAGGAGGATTTTGAATCTTGATTATGAATGAGCACAGCAGTTGCAAACTATTGTGAACTGAATTACCTATGAGGATGCACCCAGGGATATAGAAGGAGGTGATGGAGGCAACAGAGGTGATGGAGACAACGGAGGTGATGGAGGTTAATGGAGGTGACCAGCACTAGCAAATAAAACACACAGAGACTGCAGTTTTTTAAATTCTAGTCAATCTACCCCTATTTTTGGATGGTTAAAGTGAAATTGGATCCAATGGCAAATTGAATATCAAATGGTGGTCAGGCAATAGGAGGCCTTCATCCAACCTATGCGGACTACACTAGGGGTGAAACAGCAGAAAATCAATTCATTCTGGACCCATAAAGAGAGACACACAAGATTGCCACTCAACAGGCAATGACCAGCAAGCAAGTAGAGTGGAAGGGAGTCCTCTGCAAGTCATGGCTAACAAAAGAATGGACCAACAAAGTGGTTTTGAAGTTCATCAGTGGTTTTGATTGATGTGTATATCAGATGTGTTATAGGCCAGCCACAAAGATGGAGAGCATTCAAGGAAGCTAGCTGAAGTCGTTGAGAGGAGGCCTCTTCAAAAGATATGCAGAGTAGTAGTGACACAGTTAAGGATTTGCAACTAGCTTCAATGTTCACAATTATATATACCAGATATGCTGCCAGGCTAACCATCAGGCTAGAGAATGTGGAAGGAGGCCTGATGGAGTGCTTGTGGAGGCCTTCAGTCTAAGATAACTATGAAACAAGCCATGGTTAAGTTATCTAAGGATGTTTGCTGGCCTCTCTAGATCCTACCATCCAAATGTAGGGTAAAAGGCAAACCAATTCTAATAGTAACAGGCTGAACAGAGGCCACCTTTGAATTTTGAGCTCACTGTGATGGCTGATCTGGGGAGAGAACTGAACTAATTGAGACATATACATAAATGCCAAGTAGGTCTATACTGAGTACATGATCAGGGGACAAGCAGGCAGCAAGGCCAGCAGGGCATGAAGGCCTCCCTTCATAGCGCTGGCCAGCATGAGACCGCTGTGTCCTTGTGCTCAAGCTCGCAACTAACACTTTCTCACCGGCATTCACGACCTGCTCACCCCATGCATGGTGCTTTTGAAGCAGACACCACTTGATGGGGACTGCGGTTCTACTGGATGCAGGGTAGTATTTGCAAGTAAAGTAGTGTTCGTCCTCTAGAGGGAATAAAATTTACAGCCTTAAGTTGAAATGGAGGGCTTAGGTATTGTGCTTGTTAAAATTTCCTGTGAATGAAAGTTAGTTGGTTAATGTAATAGTTATGATCCGTATGATGGGGTCTGGGTTTCCCAATATTATTGTTTTGCACTACTGGTACACAGTGGAATCATCTCTGCTCGCGTAGGAAGCACTAGGTTGCCCTTTTAAGACCTGTATCCTTCACCGGATGTGTTGATACAAATCTGGGGCTTTCTTGGAGGATAGACGGTGAATTCCACTCTACAGGTGGAGCTGTTAAAAAGCCTCTGTCACGATGCGGGTTCGCTTCGTAAGCCTTCAAGGATGTGTAGTTTTTATGGGTTTTAATGGAATGGACACTGTCCGCTTTTGAAAGCAAGTGGAAAAATGATGTCTGCAGGTCTCCGATCGCGCTCCACGGTACCGCAAATGGTTAAACGTAGAAGGCAGATGCTTCAACAGGCTATGTGAAGGATGTGGATGGCTCCTCGGAGAGTCTGCACACTTCGAAACACTAATACTGTTGACAGGTTCTGAAGCAGAGAATGGATCAAGAACTGGTGCCGTACCGGAGCTCTTTTGGAGCTTTACGGTATAAAATCTGTTGATGGGCAGTGCCTCTCAGGATGTGGAGACCACTGAAGAGTTTGTGAAGTGCCTAAAGGACAACACTTCCTGGGATTATTCTTGTTCAGAATGGAGGATGAGTAAAGAAGAGAGCTGGTGACCAGTGAACTCTATAGATTGGCAGGTTCCTACTATTCTGCTCTAGTCTATGACAGTAGCAGAAAGCGGGGGGAGTTCTGAGATGCTTTCTCCAGATACAGTTGGTGGTATTTATACTGTTTCTAAAGTCCATGTGATTTTTCCTTATTCTGACAACTCGATTCATCTTTCCGACAATCGGGAACAGGTCCCCCTCTTCCCGCTCTCCCCCCTAGTTGTGCGGAATCATTGTATGAGCTCACGGACTAATTTCCTAGTTATGCAGAATGGCTCTGCGAGCCAGCAGACTGCATACATCTTCGTCCGACATGGTCGTGGTGTGTTTCTTGTAGGTGGAGTGACTCTGTGAGCACGTGGGCAGACCATGTAATTGTTGGTCGGAATTGGTCGTTCATGGTCACGGAATGTGGTAGAGTGATCCCTGTCCAGCAGATAGTGCAATTCTTGGTCAGACCAGGTCGTAGACTGTTGCGGAGCATGGCGGGGTGATCCTGGAGCTGGTGGACAATGCAAACTTGGTTGTAGACGATCACAGAGTGTGGAGAAATGATCCTGGAGCCAGCGGACGGTGTAGTTGCTGGTTGGACTCGGTCGTAGTCAGTCACGGAGCGTGGCGGAGTGACTCTGGGGCCGGTGGACGATGCAAACTAGGTTGTAGATGATCACAGAGTGTGGAGAAATGATCCTGGAGCCAGCGGACGGTGTAGTCGCTGGTCGGACTCGGTCGTAGACAGTTGCGAAGTGTGGCAGAGTGACTCTGGAGCCGGCGGACGATGTAATTGTCAGTTGTAGACAATCACAGAGTGTGGCGGAATGATCCTGGAGCCAGCAGACGGTGTAGTTGCTCGTCGGACTCGGTCATAGACAGTCGCAAAGCGTGGCGGAGTGACTCTGGAGCCGGTGGACAATGTAATCGTCGGTTGTAGACGATCACATGTGGTGGAATGATCCTGGTACCAGCAGACAGTGTAGTTGCTGGTCAGACTTGATTGTAGACCGCAGAGCATAGTCTTATGTCGCATATGTCGCAACGGTGGGCAAACATAGTGCAGCCTCACACCATGGCCCATTGTCCCATGCGTGGTCGGCCCATTTCCAGAATCCTCATTGAGGCACCCCCATATGTTACTAGAGTTGTGGACAGCTCCCATGTCAAGTTGTTGGTGTTTTGGTTATCAAGCTAGCTCTCATCAACGAGTCATCACTTAACACAATTTACCTCAGGGTCACAGAGACTACACTGTGTTCCCGAAATGCATGCACATGCATTAAGCTGATTGACATGTGCATGGTTTAAGACAAGGCGACTGTTGCTAAACTTAATCTGTTTAGGCAGCGCATCTGATGACTGCTGGGCCTAGCACTGCACAGGTGCCTAGACTGGCCCTGTTGAGATGACCTACGTGCAGCCTTGCCAACTTGAAGCTTCGAGCATCTCTAGCTACCTACACATCTCAAGGTTTTTAGTCTTCTCTCCTTTCAATACCCATCCCAATGGACTCCCACACATAAAATATGCTGTATCTACCTTCAATCGAGGCCACTTTTCCGGGGATGCCTTCGATGTCCATGAGTGACAACATCAAAGCAGCTATGTGAAGTCTATGCGACTGCAAGCTGGCGATCTGTTGGAGTCGATTGCATGCCTATACAGGAGTAGCTGCCTCGACAAGTGGACAACTATGGCTCATGTCTTCGAGTGTCTGACCCCTGGGATATCCTCAGGGATGATGACCGAGAGGGCACCTGGAGGCCAATATGACTGAGGTCTCTTGGCCCCTTTGTGGTGCCGTATAGCTTGCATCTGCAGGTGGGAGGCACGATATATGTGCCCATGAACGCAGGGATGAAAGCCAGAATGTATGGCGGTGAAGGGCCATCAAAGGCGGGCACGATGGCCATAAAGCCCCGGGTGCCAAGGGCTGTCAGATGTGTTGAGGTCCGAGCCAGCAAGGAGGCGACACAGTCATGTAGGACAGTTTGAAGGTGGCTCTTCATAGGTGCAGCCCTTGCATGCTTGAGGTTACCAGAACTTTGCAAGAAAGCCAGGGACTGGAGAAGAATCCACTAGACAGCTGAAGGAATAATGGTGCAAAGGCCGGTAAATTATGATCAAAGGGTCATAATATCACCGTTACAGGGCGGGACATATAGCAGAGAGTGGTGGTAAAAGACCTGCCTGCAGGAACACCACCCAACTTGATCGAAGCGCAAGGCATGAACACCAACTGCAAGTGGAAGGTATGAACACCAACCAAACAACAGCTCGAACACTCAAAAATATAAACTGCCAGTACGAACACCGAAGCGGCTGGCACGACGGGTATGCTGACCAAACAAGAGCTCGAACACTCAAAAAGATAAACCGCTGGTACGAACACTGGCACGATACATATGCTGACTAAACGAGAGCTCAAATGCTCAAAGAAAATAACCGCCCATACAAACACTGAAGTGGCTGGCACGAAGTCCAAGTAGGGTACAAAGGCCAATATAAGGCGTGAAGGCCAAGTGAGAGTATGATGCAGCACGAAAGCTACAAGGTGTTGAGGAACAGATGTTGCCATGGCACCACTATGGGGCCTTGAGGAACAGATGTCACCATGGTGCCAGCAGGAAGCATCCAGAATGGGTCCTTGCACGCTGAGAGAGGGTGCCGAATGAGGTCAACTCTCGGCGAGGGAGTGAATGTTGCACCAGAGAGGTCTCAGAACTGGAAGAATGGGTTCCAAGTCGAAGTGTGGGGAATACAGGTAGTATGAGAATGGAATCGCTGTTTCAGAGGAATGTATATGAATGAGCCTGACCGAGATCACAGACCGGTGTCCCAGACAGTGGGACTTGTAGGAAGTGAGAAATCTCGGAAAAGCTCAAATTCAGGAAGTACATAAGAATGAGCAAGCCTGTGGCTCGTGAGAACATGGCAGTACAGGAAGACATGCCAACATGATTGGTCATGTTTGTCTGCAGCTTCTTTTGGCACGAATCTGGTTGCTCACCAGGTTCGTTCGTCACCTAGCGATCACACTCACTCACCCCTCTGAACTGCGAAAAAATGCCTTGCATTCAAAGAACAAATTGAATTCTATGAAACGACAGAAAACACAAGTAGGTAATCAAGTGCAATGAGGCGCGATCTCTGTCTTGATGAATTCCTCCCCCATTCCCATCTTAACACCCAACGATACAAGGTCATGGCTCGGGACCAGTGTTCCCATGTACATCCCAATCTTGGCTTGATACTCATACTATAGGGCTATTGGTCTCCATTTTTTTTTCAGGAATAACATAGAAGTCCTACCATCTCATTGTTTTCCGCCTGTTGGCCATCTCGGGGGACGTGAAGGTAACCTCCTTTCAAATAGCTAAGGAGGGCGGAGTGTCAGTCTGTGGACAGAATGATGGGCAGAATGTGTGTACCTTTGGAAATCTTGTGTGCAAGCACTGGATATGTGATTCTCGATGTGATGACAGGGTATGATCATCCAAAAATACTTGTCGACGGATCTTGGTAATTGTTCAACAGTGCCACAGCGGCCTGGCCTAGATCATGTGACACCCAAGTGATCGATTGGGTGTCTGCTGGGCCATATTTCGCCACCGGGATGCTATAACCTGTGGCTGTTTTTACCAGAGCACTGAAGCTGTTATATTGTGCCCATTAATCAGACAGGTTCAGATGACATTGCTGGGGCTACATCAGTCTCCTACCCAGCTGCATGTTGCGGGGTTGGCAATTCTCAGTAGCAGTAATGGTGGTCGAAATCTCAGTAGGAATGCTTGAGTAAAGATGATGACAATTTAGTGATGGCCCATCAATCCATCACATCTAGAACACATTTCATACTCCGAACTCTTGTTTTTTCCAACCCCTCCATGGCAGTTGGCGTTTAACAAATGTAAACAACATAGCCACAATCATAGAATATATTTCTTTTGCCACACCCAATAGAAAACCCACTGAGCTCTCGGGGCCCACAATTGCTATGATAGCCCTGAGAGCACATCTCCAAAATTTTGAGCAGGGAGGACTTTGGAGTGAGAAGTTCAACCAGCCCTCCTGAACCGAGTGGCTATGTTGTTTACATTTGTTAAACACCAGCCGCCATGGAGGGGTTGGAAAAAATAAGAGTTCAGAGTATGAAATGTGTTCTAGATGTGATGAATTGATGGGCCATCACTGAATTGTCATCATCATTACTCGAGCATTCCTACTGAGATTTCAACTGCTGTTACTGCTACTGAGAATCGCCAACCCTGTAACGTGCGGCTGGGTAGGAGACTGGGGCTACGTACTTCCATAGGTTCTCAATGAACCATCTGGTGAGCAGGACTGCATTGACCACCTCAAGCCACCAACTCGATGCCATGGCCGTGTACCTATACTCCGGAGGTAAACAAACAGCATCAATAAAACTACACATTTGTCTTTGGCATCTTTTGTCTTTGGACTGTGTCTTTGGGTGTCTTGATCTTGGGGAAAACATCTTTGGGCTGTGGCTACCGGTCTTGGGACGTCTTGGTCTTTCACATGACATCTTGTGTCTTTGGGATCTGTCTTGCCATAAATGTTCTGAAAACTTGCCAGGTGTGTAAAATTTCGGTGAGCTGCAATCCAATTATGCATGATTTGTAGAAAGCATTGAATCGACTCTCAAATACTATATATGCCACCCTCGGAGTCAAATGACATAGTATAGTTGCCTCCACATAAAGGCTGCAAAATCTGCCAGTGGTGAGACAAATGCAATATGGACCTTACATCCCAACATGGCCATCGAAGGTATAAGTACACTGGCAGAGGAAGATGAGTAAGGGAGAAGCGGCCCCATGCAAGGGAGAATTCACAAAGTCATTCAAACTCTGCAGATCCGCTTGATCGGATGCTCGAGGCCTGTGCGCACAAATGGCATTGATGGCAACAGTGGTTGCTCTCTTCATCTCTCGCCATCTGTGGCCTCTTCCGAAACTGACCTCCCCACCTGACAGTGCTGTCTCAATGTACTCCCCAAATCCTGGACCATTCCGCTTGCATGGGCAAACATTGGAGAGTCCCACCATCATTTTATATCTTTTTGACTCCCAGTTTTGTCCTCACAGATTTTCCAAGTACGGTAAGTACTTGTATGTAGGCAACCGTCACAGTCACGATTGGGTCTGTTGTGTTGCCCAAATCCCCTCTGGTCACAGTCATGATGAGGTCGGTTGCCTTGTCTGATACCGTGACATGTGGAAAATATTATTGTTTTGCCCCAAAGCCAACTCGGAAACCACATAAAGTCTCCAAACCACTTCCTCCACTGTGTCTGTGCAGAAAAAGAGCTTCAAAACACATTTTCGGCCAGAATTAAGGCTAAGTTGAATGTTGTTCGTTGCTGAAATTTCAACAGTCATGGTGAAAATTGGGATGGTTGTGTTGCTGCAAGCTGCTGGCGATGTCACAGTCAGAGGGGCGGTTGCCTACATACAAGCACTTACAGTAACACGAAATCACACCCTAAAGGATGTCTTTCCGCACCAATTCTGCACCCTCTTGCACTGGCATCCCAAGTCTGACACAGTGTAGCAAGGCTCCCTCGTGTTCGTCCCGGCTTCCGACCCTGCCATCCCACTACTCTCATCCCCGCGCCGGTTCGGGGCCGCACATCACTTCCCATCCCCCCTCCCCAGCGCCCACAACACCTCATGTCACACCCGTTGTATCCCCTCCACCACCCCCCAGGATGGTGTCGGTTGATGTGTTTGCGATGATGGTGTGGTGCACGACCTGTGTAGCAGTGGCGCGTTGGGTGCACCGGACATTGGGCAAGGTACCATCCCCCATACCATATTACTGTAGATCTCTGTCTGAATGTCATCTATATACAATTCAAAATACATCTTTATCCTTCTTATGAGGTCTTGCAACGAGTCTTTTGATGTCTTTAGGCACAGTTTACCCAAGCTGTAGTGTGTCTTGGATGTCTTTCCCAAGACAGATGTCTTATCTAAGACTTTAGAACCTAGTTTGCCCAAGATGCGCGTCTTGGGAAAAATTGCATCTTAGGCATCTTTGGCATCTTGGCCAAGACGCCAAAGACGCCAAAGACAAACATGTAGTTTTACTGATGGGCAGGCTACAGCACGCATGACCACGACCCCGCACGACCTTGACATACAGATACACAATCCCGATGCGTCTCAATCGGCAGGTATGTAAGTATCGACGGTCACACACTGACACAGAGACAAGGGCTAGAGCGCTGAGTGCGAGTCGTGTGATTGTTCCCGTGCCGAGTCCACATCTGTAAACGCTGGCAGGGAAGCACACCAGGTGGGGTGGGGTGCGAGCGGATTAAATTCCAAGCTGCTTGAGGATGGCGAGTGAGCGTTGATTGAAGTTTGAACTACAACAGCCGATTGTTTTTTGGTTTTGTGTGATAGATTCCCTGGTGAATGTAAATTAGCGCAATCGTTCCTTTGACTGAGAATACAAAACGGGCGGTCAGGGCGCTTGCATCCAGGTAGATATACATCTCAGGACAAAAACAAGCGAAGCGAGGCACAACCTCTGTCTTGACGAACTCGTCCACCGTACCAATCTTAACGCCCAATGCCACAAGGTCGAGGTTCGGGACCAGTGTTGAGTTGTACATCCCAATGTTGGCTTGAAACTCAAACTATACGGATGTTGCTATTAGTATCAATTTCTTTTTTGAGAAACACATTGAATAGAGATCCTACCATCTCGTCGAGTTCCGCCAGTCCGGCCGTCTCAAGGGGCGCAAACTTAACCTCCTTTCCGATAGCTAACGATGGGAAGGCCGCGTGTCATCCCGCGCACAGAATGACGGATGGGCCGCGCGCACCTTTGGAGATCTTGTCCGCAAGCGCCGGATATGTGATTCTCGACATGATGACGGGGTACGAGTTCCCTAACACGCCCTTCGCCGGATCGGCGTAGTTGCGCAACAGGGCCACGGCGGATTGGCCGAGATCGTGTGCGACCCAGGTAATCGATTGCGTGTCGTCCGGGCCGTACTTCGCCACCGGGATCCGATAGCCAGTGTCCGTTTTTTCGAGGGCGCCGAAGCTGAAGATGCACGTTAATCGGACATCAGATGGTATTGCGTGGGCTGCGTACTTCCACAGGTTTTCAGCGAACCAGCCTGTGAGGAGGCATGCGTACGGAACACCGGAGGCTTTGAGGTATTCCTCAATCACGGCTTGTCTGAAGAACGCTGTAGTATGAGTTCCTGACGTTTCCTGATGTGTATTGAACACTTACTATCGACGTGGTAGATATGCGAGTACTTTCCATTGGATTCTTTGGTTGCGTTTAGGAGGGAGCTTGAAATGATGTTCGAAGATCAGAAGACATATTGTCGGAGATGATGATTTGTCGCGTACCTCCAGATAAAAAACTTGACACCCACTTCCTTCGCCGCATCGACCAGATTCTTCCCTTGCTCAATCTCGCCTTTGCCCATGTGGTCTGCGGGAAACACTTCCGGGTCCCAGAAGTTGGTGGTCTGCGCACAATGTACCGTTGAAATGCTTGTGCGGCAAGATACAAGACTTACACCGAATACAGCCTCACTCCCATTGATCGATTCTTTCAGCGATTTCTTGTCAAAGAGGTTGCCTTTGACGACCTCGACGCCTTTGGCAATGAGTTTTTTGCTCGACTCTGAGTCAGGATTCCGTGTCACAGCGCGGGGCGTATATTTCCCGTCCGCCAGTACGGCATTGAGTATTGAGGATCCTAAGAGGCAGGTTAGTTCGGTTAATAGACAGAGAACCACATTTACCCACCCTGGGTTCCAGTTGCACCGAAGATTGTAATGATAGGCATTTGAAGTTTGCTGAGAATTGGCAAGGGATTGAATTGACACTGGTGACCGCCGTGGTATATATATATATATCCCGCATAGCACCAGTGTCATCTCCATTACCCTGTGTCCAATGTATTAGTGATCAATGGACGTTCATAGGTCCAGGTCACGGCGGTCAGAAGTCACCGTGGTTCGTAAACGGAACACCGATTGGAGAGAGAGTCCAGCGGATTTTCTGGCGGTGTTCCGCATCAGTCAGGCTGATTCAGCTTCTCAATTAGTAACTCAATGAACTTTGTAAGTGGTGTTGCCGCCGTCTTAGTGACAGCACGCGCAAGGCGCGTGAGCGATCCTGCCGGTCCGCCCTGATCCGGGACACATGAGTCGGAGTTTGAAAATGATGACCACCATTTTCGGATGATGTGACTGGAACATCAACTTGCGGATCATCAATGACCATTTTCTTATGATGTTTCTTGGAGATCAAATGATGGATGTCCTTAGAACATCATGCAGAATATCATACGGACACTCTGAGGTCCACCGGGGACATTTTGTTTGGACGTCCTCTGAGTACATTATGTTTGGGTGTGCATCCACAAACCACCAAGTCATCTCATCAAACCTCCATGCGCATCACGAATTCAAGCTCTGCCATCCATAAACTCGAACCATTTTTGTTGGCCCATTGTTTTCTTCCCTCTTCACGCCCACACACTTCCCGCTTCTTTCCTCGTCTATCGAGCCTGCCCCATCTTAACGCTCATTGCTCAACGCACCCATGACGTCTCTGGCGCTCTTCCGCCGCACCGCTAAACTCCTTTCCTGTTGACTGTGTCGCACAGCAGCTCCTCAACACCAAACACCTCGTGCTCCTCAACCTTGCGCCCCTCAACACCAAGGGTGTCGTGTGCTGTGCATTACAACTTCTGATGCATGCTTCTTGCTGACCTTACATTCTTCCACAGTTAGCTTATCCCCGCGATGAACTTTGCGCGACTGGCAGCCCCTGCAGACAGTGGTGGATACATTGAGTGTCAAGGTGTGCGTGTTACCTATTCTTGTCTCCACACAGTTCTAATTATCATTAGGTCAGACCCTTCCCATCGTGCTAAATGTATCGCACCCCCTGTGGCGGCGCTGAGAGTCTGCAGACCATGCCTGTATGTAAGCCCCGCTGTTCTGCCTTTGCTATATGCTCAACCCTTCAATTAATTATTCTGCAGTACCTTATTTCCTGTTCTCCCGTTGTCCCTATACACCGTATATCTGTAATTACCTACTGTGTATCTAAGTAGCGCAATTGAATAAATCTGTTTTCTTTTTTTTTTTTTTTTTTTTGGAGCGTTTGGGATAATGAGACTCAGTCTGCAGAAGCATTCCAAGCTCATCCGCTATTGTTGCTGGTTGTGAGCCAGATCTTGCCAGCGAAATTTGCCGCTCAGGAGGAAATGCCTTATGCACATTTTTAAACCAGTGTGGGACTCTGACCCGAAAATTTATCCTATCCCATGTTTATCAGTCATGGGTCGTATACCCACTAAAACCCCCTCGTTTGTCCAATCATCCGGCAGAGAGTCTTCATCCATAAGTAGACCGCTCCAAGTGTTGAATACCGGTTGTTTCTTAAGTGCAAGCAGTCCAAATTTAATTTTGTCAGTGAGCAGACGGTCCCACGTCAGGGCTGCATTAATTGCATTCAACCATTGGTTATGAATACCCAAAGTACTCTGTATTCTATCCGGGTCTTCGATTACTCTGCCTCACTGGAGGTTCCATATTAGATGCCATGCTACCGACACTAGAATAGCAAATAGTCTTCCCTTCTCTGGGAGGATAGCACCTTTTCCTGATCTGAATTTTGCCAGGTTTCACCCTAGAATCAAGCCCCAGCTTAGTGTTGGCCATTGTGTATATTTCTTTGACCAAAGTTGTTGCGTGAGGTTCCAAATTAGTTTTTGACCTGGTGCATCACATTCCAGGGCGATGTGTTCAAGGCTTTCCAGAACCTTGCAAGCCTTGTATCTCCAAAGTATTGATGTGGAGCCAAAAGTCTCCTACTCTAAATGTATTATGAATGCACTTCCAGAAAAATTCACAAGTCAAGTGTTGCAGTGTCACCGATCTAACTGACTTCCAGATCATCTGATGGGGCATACTTGGAGATTTCCTGAACTGAACAGCGTATACAATGTAGATTTTCGCTCTGGTCTGGGACATAACTTCCGTATAATCTTATTGAATAATCTTTGAGACCCTTGTGATAGGGGTATTCCCGGGCACTCGAACATGAGATCAATTTCTGTGTCCATTTCAATGGTTCACATTTGAATATGTGTTAAGAATCTGCATTATCTTCAGATTTTTTGAATTGGATGTGTGCAATTCTTTCATTCAGTGCTGCAAACACAGCTTTCAATAGTTTGAAGTTTGGACCCAAGAGGTCATTTTCAAATCTTTTTCTCTCTTTCACCAGAGTTCTTGCAAGGAAATCAGATGAGGTGCAAATAAGGAGGGGTACATTTCCCTGTGTATTCTGTAGTGTATAGAGTAGTCCTCCCAATAGACCCAATGAAAAGGTCAGTGGTATTTCTGGCCGGTCAAAAGTGACTGACAGTATCTCATTTTGTTGTATATTATCTGTAAATGTCTTGATCATAACTTCAAGTAGAGGCTCAAATTCGCGTGCACGGAGAACATGTGCATGTAAAAATACAGTCATGAGAGTCGGTTGGGCCCCAAATATTTTAGATCTCCTTGTTGTGAGATCGTGGTGTGATTCCTCAGAAGCAAAGATCCGAAAACCATCTGCCATGGTGGACAAAGTAAAATTTGGATCAAACACCATTATGTGGTCGGTCTGTAGTGGCTTTTTATTTGATTCAAGCTCATCATTCGTGAGGCTGAGCTCCTGGTTCAAATCAAGGTTCCCTATTGTTGGGTTCCATTTTGGAAGAATACTCTGGCCATTGAACCCTTGGCCTGCCTAATCCGAAATTCGGAACTCAAGGGGGTCAAAATCCCAGGAAAGGCAGAAAATTTGGTCATCTCGCTTTTCGCAGATGACACCACAGTATACTTGTCATCTGAGGACGAACTGGAAAAATTCTGGGGAATTCTCCATCTCTGGTGTGCAGCATCAACAGCGAAATTCAATGAGGATAAGACTACCATACTTCCATTTGGCCAAGTCTCTTATCGAGAGATGGTACTCAAAGACAGACAAATAAACAAGAATATGAAAATAGGCACAATTGAACAGAGAATCAGGATACTCCCAGATGGACAATCCTGTCGTATGTTAGGAGCATGGATCGGGAACAATATCACATATATTACTCCATGGCCCTCGGTTCTCGAAAAAATCACCTGTGATCTTGAAAGATGGAAGCTAACATTACCGAGTCTGGAGGGAAAACCTCATATCATCAACATGGTTATTGGAGGCAGAACACAATACTTAACGAGAGTCCAGTGTATGCCTAAAGATATTGAAGATACTCTCATTAAGATGGAGCATACCTTCCTCTGGCATGGCAAAACAGCCAGAGTTGGACACGAGACTATGGTTCTCGATATCACGGAGGGTGGAAAACAAATTCTCGATATACCCACCAGAAATGAAGCAATTGATTTGTGGAACCTACAGTCCTACTTGAAAGAAGGTCCTGAACACGTATCCTGGCGCTATTTTGTTGATTTTCTTTTGATAAATTTCCTAGAGAGGAGCTACCTCAATATCTGACCAGGCCAAATTATGAACCCATTCCTGTGATGCATAAATATTCCAATCTCCTCAAAAACTCCTCTGCCAGAAGACGTTAAACGAATGGTACTCGTGGCACGCAAGTACAACCTAAAATTCACGGCATTGTCCATCAGCACTGATATAAAACTGAATTTGCCCATCTGGAAACACCTGGCCATTCACAAAGAGCACTACAAACATGCCTGTCTGCGAGATGCGGCAACATGCCTCAGATTAAACCATGGAGTCCGAATTGTTCGAGATGCTCTTACCATCGTGAATTGGAGAACAGTAATCATTCGAAAACCCCACATGGTGAATCCATCAGGGATCGGACATAAGAATTGTGGTTGCCCATCTTGTTACCATGACAGGATGGAATTTGGTTGCAAAAATCCGGGACAATGCATCGAAATGGCAAAGATGTTGAATAAATATGATTTCCCCCCAATTTACCTGATTTTAATTGTGTATAACCTCAATTTGTTCCTCCTGAAGCGGTCAAAGTGATATCTGAGCATTAGTAGCTGGATATCAGCATGGAATGTCCTGGGGACATCAGAGCTAGGATGTCCTGGGAGCTCATGGACTCTGGATTGTCTGTGAATCGATTATCTAGTGTCCAGCGAGTTATATGCCCAGACCAACAAAGGACGCTGGTGGATGTTGTACACCGGTGTCCGCCAACGGTTGCCGATGTGATCTGATGGATGAAAAGATTAGATATCATCTGATGGCGATTGCTGTTACATATCTACCCCTGTCCAGTGTATTTCACCGACTTCATGCACCTCGTCCACTGTCCACTGGCATCCACTGTACCTCCACATAAATTCAAATTGACTGGATTGGATCAATCATCCACATGGCCACTGAAATCCGGTGCCTTTCTTTATCCACACTCATTTTGCCACCACTATGGTTCGCACTGTTATCGACCTCAGCCAGCTCCCTCCTCTTGAAGAGATCAAAGGAGGCTCTGTCAGCAGTCTGAACAAGCCAGCCCTGCTTGCCCTTGCCATAGCGCTCCAAGTCTTGATTCCTTCCAACCCTAGCGACATTAAGAAGCCTGAGCTGTTAAAGGTTGTCACTGAGGCTCTGAAGACCCCAGAATTCTCTTCTGATGCCCGTTTCCTCAAATTTACCGTCTACTGACCTAATACCACTGGAGGAGCCGCCTTAAAGAACAGTGCTGACAAATGTAAGGAAGATGCGGCTGCCCAGAAGGAAGATATTGCACCATCTGGGTGAGCTTTTCCTTCACTTCCTCTGACTGTACTTGACACTTTTCACTAAGTGCTAGTAGGAAACTGCTTGAGAAAAGGGAGAAGACAGACCCTCCTCCACAATACAAGTGCCTGCTAGGCAGTAAGCTAAGGAAATATGAAGTCGACGGTATGCAGAATGGTTTGGTTCACCTTGATCATCAGGATTTACTTTCTTATGTGTAGATGATTTATCCTCTCTGACAAGTGGTCAAGGCTCTGAGGATCTTCAAGATGACCTCAAATTCAATAAGCATTCAAGTACCGCAAATGTGGATATGCCTGCTGAAAAAGAAATGTCCAAACATGATGGCAAAGGATCTGAGCTTCCCAGTGCGTAACCTATCCTTTCCTCTAATCCTAAGACACTCATTCGACTCCAGTTGTCAATTTCATCGGTTCAGAGTCCCGCGAGGTCTGGATTCTTCCATCCCAAAGAACCGAGATACCTCTCTCCAAGGCTTCTGACGAGGGGATCTATACCTCATCTTGAAGAAACTTATTCCAGCGGCACTTAAACAATTCAGCCCCGTCAAAGGTATATGTCCTATTTTTACTTATCGATACACGATCTCACATTCTTCTAGACGACTGCAACAGCAAGATAAGTGTTACTGGACTGACGGGCAATCCTCTAAGTCTGGGCACTGCAGACCAGTTCATGAAGGGGAATATTCCTGACATCTTGGGTCTGAAAGACACTTTATCGAAAGGGTTCTGTGCTCGTCTGTGATTTGTTCTGGGGCTCCAAGAACCCTGGGGCATCAGGGTTGGCTAATATGGTAAGTACTGTCTAACCCCTCCTTTTGCAAACTCACAGATCATTGGTTTCCAGAGGTCTGAGGAAACCAAGATTCAGGGCGAAAGCAAACCATTTGAAGTTGCCAGACAGAGGGGAGTTTCTAAAAAGGCAGTTGAGGTCGACGAAGACGACTGGCCAGTCAATAAGACTGATCACAAGTTTTTGGCTTTCTTGAATGAGCACCCTGGTGGTCAGAAGGATGGCTACACCAAAAACCTCAAAACCATTGCTCCAATGCTGGGGCGTTACAACGATCTTATCAGGGCCATTGCTTTTTGTGATGCTCATTGGACAAGTTGATCTCGAGGAGCAACATATTGTGTACCTGAAAGTAGGTAAATTCAAGAGGATTATCCGAGAGCATGCAATAACATTGCTCAGGTTACAAGGAGGACACAGATCTTGAATGCCGCCAATACGCTAATTGCCCTTTTAACAAGGGTGATGTTGAGGCTGCTTTCCACATTGGTCACACTATTTCTGGCAAAGACAGAGAGATATTTATGTCTCCCCTTCGTCCGTATAACCCTCTTGCGCAGAGGTATGCTAACAACGACTCCGAACTCGATGCCAAGGTCAAGGTCAAGTTTGATGTTATGAGTCGGAAAGAATGGCTGGCTTATCTGGAGGAGTGCAAGGCAAACAAGCTGGAAGCAGACAAGGCTCGGGCAAAGGAGGAGGAGAGGCACATCAAGGGGAAACATGCGGAGAAGGGTCAGTATGAATCTGATGGCAGTTCTGTGGCTGACTCAGAGGAGAGGCGCCTGAAGCGCAAGCTCAAGAAGATGCATGAAAAGAGGAAGGCGGAGGAGGACAGTGAGGCGGGACCATCTCGCTCCAAGGGCAAGTATAAGGCCACCTCTTCTAATGCCTCTGATCACCTTGACTCCCTTGAATACTTAGGCAATTACATACCATCTTGATGGGCTCTCGAAATCTCACTGTCCTTTCTCATATAACTCTGAACCTCTGCACTGTCTTTGCTCAAATATATCTTGCAGTGTGACCCACCATTGACTTCAAGCTGCCGGCAGGTCATCCACCTTTAGAGCCGCATAAGTGACCAAGCCTACATCGCGACTCGCAATGGTAGGTGTTGGTATCGCGGGACCAAAGCCACCTCCCCCACTTCGAGCACCCGGAACCGCATGAGTGACAAGGCAATGTCGCGACTCGCGATAGTGGACCTTGTTTCGTGGGACTTGGATTTCGAGAGGTTGAGGCATGGCAGGGCAACCACCAGCTCGTTCACGGAGGGCATGGCAGTGCGACAACGTCGAATGAGCCAGGGACAGTGAAGCCTGCCAGACCACCCGTTCACAGAGTGCGCGGCGGCGCAGCAACGAAGAACAGAGGTCAGTGTTCAGGCGTGGTAATATGGAGCTCGAAACATCGCGCAGAAGACCCCGTTGGTGGCATGGATTCCGGAATTGAAAGACTGAAGACTGCGAGGCAACGGTGCGCCGAGCAGCCATGGGAACTGGAGGCCATCAGTTTTGAGTTTGGTCCATGACTTAAGAGAACTTGAGGGAGAATACAAGAACTCGCCCACCAGTGGGTAGTTCAGAGCAATGTTCGCGTTGCGTCACAAAAACGATGGGTTTGTGGATGCTTGTGGATGCTCTTTCAGCGGAACTTTCCAAACACGACAATTTCTCTTTCCACCAGACCCACATCAACAAATTCTCATTTTCCCCCCTCTGGTACCCATCCCCTACGTCAATTATGTGATAACATTGCTTTCTGGGATTTTTCTGGTATGCTCCGATGGGAATGCCCAGAAAAAACATCGAGGGGGATTGAAAAAGTGTGTATATCTAGCTCAAATCTTTATGGATTCCCTTGACTCCAGCTATCTACAGTATTGCAAGAACCCTTCCGAGACGTCCATGCTGCTTTTACACACTCGTTTGGCATGGATAGCATGCACAGTTGCCGTCTTTCAAGCTCATTTTGCCCTATTGGGCTGCATGAAAAAGTGTGTACACGCACACCGAAACACCGGGTACGCTCGCAACAACCCCCGCACATTCCAATGACGTCCTCGTGTGAATCCCTGCGCTCCCCGGCGCCGTGATAAAGTTGAAGCAGCGAAGCCACATACGTTCCGCGAGCACGGATCAGTACCTCGTGCTGCGTGTGTGGCTGCACATGATACCATATCTGCCGTGGGGCAATTTTTTTCAGCGCATGATAGAGGGCATTCCACCCACACACACCCGCAGCCTCCACTTGTCCGCCTCCATGTCCCCGCTGCGCTCGCGCCGAACATGCGCACAGATGCGTCGCCAGTACGTTGTTGTCCCTCCCTCCTTTCAAAGTCCTCCACACTCCTCCTTCAACTACAACACACTGCCGTCATGTTCCCTGGCATCGCCAGTGGCGATTCTGCGCCGCACAGGTACCACGATCAGCGTGGGTTGGTGCGCCGCGCACACTCGAGAGCGGCGAGCTGTGCAGAGGTACTCGCACGCTCCGGAGTCCGAACGGCATGCTCGACGACCAACACGATCGCGAGGACGCAACGGAAGGCCGCAGGAGGTACGTACCATCCCCAGCCTCTTCGGCTGCTCACCCCGTTTTTTTTCCAGCGCTCTCCGCCAGCGATTCGACCCACACGGCGCAAGCCGCGCCGCGAACGAACCACCGCTACACATCGTCATCGAACTCCGTGCCTGCTGGTTGGGTCGCGTCGAACTCGCTGCCTGTGCCTCCAGAGGTACACGTGGCAGCGGCGCCGCTACGTCCCCGCTCGCACTCGTGCCCCTCCCCAGCTCTGTTGTTATCATGCCTCCCCGCCTCCTCCATGCAGCCCGCCACCATCAAGTTCCGCACCAGCGCTGCAAGTCGTGGAACAGGTGTGCCATGGCGCTACAGAGCAGGACGAGTTGGTGTGAGCGCGGCCGCAGAATGGCTCCTCCGTGTGCCTTGATCTCACGAGGTGGAGGCGCGAGGACAGGAGTGCAAAGGAGCGCGCGGCGGAGAAATGATGGTGAGCGGCGGCGGTGGAGACACGAGTCGGCAGCAGTCCGAGTTGCGTGCACAGCAACCGGAGTTGTCAGGGGCAGCCTGCGCAGGACTGGGGCGAGCGAGTCGCCGGGAAGACAGCGCGGGGAGAGAAGTTTCTGTACATCTCTCCAATAAATTCTATTGATCTAAATAAAAACACATGGAATTGAATCACAGGAAAGCGGCCTCCTTTTGGTGTACATTACAAATTGAAACTGAGTCGTTTGACTCGACGTCGAGATCCGGAAAAGGAAATATCATGCTTGATCTCTACTCCAACATGATACCAACTCTTGGCAACTTCATAGTTGTGCTTCAGCTCTATTTTTTTCATGAATTCTCTTTGCAAAGGGCATTTTATATTCTCACGGTCTTGGTGGCAACATATCCTCTGTTCAGGCTGCACTTGAATCAGCGTCGAGAACCTCGTCAGCCACAGGAAACAGCTTGGTTACGGAGTATTATAGCAATTCTTGCTCGCACATTTAACAGCGGACATGAACATCCGTACTTTCTGCCTGAAGCCGACGACCTTGGAACCCATTTAAGCCAGCGGGTCTGCCAGGATCTGGAGCAACTCTATCACATCTTGGGAATTGATGATGCATCTACCCAACTCTTCCCAAAGCCACACACCATTCTCTGTACGCACGTCTTCACTGCATGCTCTGCCCCAACGACGTCCATCCTCCTACCCTTCGTCGTCACCGCAAATCCCAGCAGGTCGCTTAATCGACAGCCGATTAGGTGGGTAAAAGCAGAGCTGTTTGTGGCGTATTGCAGCAAATGTGATGCGGAGTACTACCCAGACAGAGTAACTTATCATCAAGATGGCACTCTCTGGCCCCATACAGAGGTTGGAGTATAATGCGGCCTATCTTTGTGTCTCTAAGCACGGCAGCTGGATGACCGCAGAGCCGCCCTGGCACAGGAGAATGCTATTCTCCGATTCATTCAGGATGGTCTACTTCGCTGAGTGGCTTAGCGATACTATGGATGCCAGCCCTCGATTACCACCCGACAATCTCAATGTCTTTATTTGAGCAATTCACTCGGAGACTGATCACATCGCATGGTCTCGAGGATACGTTCACAGTTCCTGCCCATTCAAGTGCCCATGTCTTGGCTGAGTCTGTTTGGTGCCATGGTGCCATGGACCATGGATCCACCAACTGCACTCATCTCAAGAGATATACTGCCGATTTACTTGCAGAGGGTGCAGTTTTAGATGAGAATGAGAATGGGGTTGTTGATGCCTCACGGCCTACGCATGCGAATGTAAGTTCGTCTTTCTTGTCATTTCTCTCTGCTCACATGCATCTCAGCAAAATGCAGGCGGTCCCGATGTACCAGGGGAGACATTCCACCCGAGCTTGCTGCTCATCCGACCCAACAGGAAAGAGTGCCAGGCTCTGGGCGTGGATATGCACGCTTAGCAGTAATGGATGGGAAGACTATTACACATCGGGTTTGTGTATCTGTTACATTCAATAATCTGACATACTTATTCAATTCCTTTGCCAGATATGTGCTATCAGTATCTGCGAGCAGCCTTTAGTCAACTACAAGAATGGATGTTTCTGCAAGGATCACCTTGAGATGGGATCTGTTTGCAGAATAATTCCATGCGGCCAGCCCGTGCATTCTGACGGGGCTGTTACTTGCGATAATGAATCCCACAAGGACTGACACCAAAAGTTTTTGAATCGATTATCGCAGCTCTCTTTTCCTGGTGTGCAACGTGTCATCCAGTGTCAAATGGCTGAAGGAAATGCAACCCAGACTGGTCCTTCTCTCCACTCTTGAACTTCTGGAACTCAATGGTACAGCTGGGGACAATGTGGTTCATATTTTCCGTGCAAGGTCAATGTACTGCTTGCAGACAGTCCAGTGGTCTTGTGGGTGTCCCATAGGATGGGGCAAATGTTACTGCTCGGAGAGTTCATCACAAGTCCTCAAAATCATCGACAAAATATGGGAATCTCATCCCAATTCCAGACCCAGTTCTTGGCATACGAGGATGCATGCAATCTTCTCCACCATATCGTTACCCAAATCCGAACAGCTCCTGGATAAAATCAACCAAGTTTATTGTCGATGCATGGCATTACATTGGACATCATGCAACAGATGTTTTATGCCGAATCTGGTGCAATCCTGCCCCCACAAATGGATCTCAACCAGACCTCATTTCTGTTAGTGTCGACAATAATGGTCGGACACACACAACCCGAGCATTTAACACAGACACCACAGAGAAGCTCAATGCCTGGCTCAATGGTTATGAGGCTCAACTCCGACAGATGTCAGATATTAATTATGATTTTCAGTGCATGTCTTGATGCTGATCTACAAAGAGCTAGTTGATAAAAGGGTAGCAAAGAAGGAGCAAAGTCTGACAGAAGAGTTCTGGAGATGGTTGATAGCATGGATTGAAATGTTATTTCATTTTATTCAACTGAATATTACAGTGGATTCCACCGGCATTCACTGTACGGCCGGAGAAATACGGTGAACTTGGGTGGATTTCACTGAGTTTTGCAACGGAATCCAGTGGATTTCAACGACATTTGTGAGTTTTCGGGCAGAATACAGTGAATATCCAGTGGATTTCACCGACATTTGTGAGTCTTGCGGTGGATTTCAGTGTACATGGACAGGATGTCCAGTGGATTTTCAGTTGATTCCAATGTAGATTATGGAGCTCCACTGGAATCCGGTGTATCTGACGGTAATATACAGTGATTTCCAGTGGAAATGCTGCTGAATTCAATGGAAGACATTGTACATTTAGGGCATATCCAGCGGATTTCGGTGACTACCGCAGCTATTTCTGCTGGGTAACAGGCCAGCAAGAGGGGCTGCAGTGAAGTCCACTGGACTCCGTTGGATGTGCAGCTAGCTCTTGTCAAGTATAAGTTAATTACAATGTCCACTGTTTACTGGTACGTTCGGTGGATGCCAGTGTATGGGTTGGACTGTTCAGCGGATATCAGTGAACACGTTCAGCTTTCCACCGGATGTCAGGGAGAGTGGTGGTGTGGCCGCGAAATCTGCTGACAGCTGTGGTGTGGACCGGCTTTGCCGGTCCGCGTGTAATACACTGTCCAGCGGACATCTGTGACTGAGCCAGGGACATTCGGCCGATATCAACCGGGATCAATCACCGGATGTTCTCAGGACATCAGTCCCAAACGGTGGTGTAGAACACCTGGGGCATTTGGTATACAAACACCCCCATCGAGTCACATCCCCTTTCCCTCCTGTCCTCCCGACCACGGCTGGCCTCATGTCTGATCCTATAGACTCATATGCATCCTGGCCTGCCTCTACCGACTTTCCCTGAGTTTATTACTTCTTTTTGCACCCACTTTGAAGCACGTAAAATGATGAATGATTTAGGGTGATTCAAGCTTTATTTGAGCTCCAGATGCCAGGGAAAAAACCAATTTCTACTCAGATGTAATAATAAGTGAAATAGAACACTTTCCAGAAGTTTGGAGGGATGTAGGGGAGTATGCAAGACAATATTGGTGCATGTGTGATATCTCTGGTGTGACTCGATGGGGGTAACACTACACAAAAGGCCCAGATGTTCTGTGTGATCTCTGCACTACTTTTTCAAACTCCGACTCGCATGGCTCGGATCACATGGAACGGCGGGTTACCGAGACAGGTGTTGCCGCAGACACACCACAAAAGGCAACTTTTAGATGTGGATGAATATGATAAGGAAACTTGAGATTTAGATGTCAGAAAAAATTGGCCTGAAACAGGAGCTGAAATCATCAGTTTATTTGCACTGAGATTGGTGCTGGAATCATTATTATTTTTATTGTTTTCTTGGCAGCAGAAATATTTAGATTAAATTCGTATCTCAGGATGATTGAAACTGTCAATGAACAACGGGTTTTAATTGTAGTTTAGGACTAGTTTATACCATAGACTTCAATTGTCTTTAAACTAGAATTTAAACTAAAGAATTTGTCTTTAGTTTGATGTCGAAGAAACAATAAGTTTTGGCATCAATTTCGGCTGATCCAAAATAGGACCTTAAACAATTAATTTCAGTACCACTGAAATCCACCCCCCGGAGATTTCAATGCTACTGAAACTGATTGTTTAAGGTCTGATTTCGGATTGGCCGAAACTGATGCCGAAACTTATTGTTTCTGTGATGCAAAAATGGCAGGTGAATCCTTTATTTTAAATTCCAGTTTCAATACAATTGAAATCTATGGTTTAATTTCGTCCTAAACTATGATTGAAACCCATTGTTTCATAGACAGTTTCGGTCCTGCATTGAATCTAAATATTTCAGCTGTCAAGAAATAATTAAAAGCGCAACTTAAACTAATGGTTTCAGCTCCCATTTCAGGTCAACTTTTCTAACATTTAAATCTCAAGTTTCCTTATCACATTCATCCACATCTAAAAGTTGCCTTTTGCGGTGTGAGAGCGAGCTGAGCCTACACCACCATTTGTCAGTGACCTGGGTCCCAGGTGGGAGGCTGTGACCTAGGCCTGGCCATCAATGATGTCAAATTGATGGGAATGAGCCAACATTGATTTGATGTCGATGGTCCCCACCTCGCTTGCCAGCAGCAAGGGAAGGGTGGTAGCACAGGAGGGAGAGAACAGCTATATCGGACTGGGTGGCAGCATTACTGTTAGCGTCCTCGTCGTCGTTAGTAGTGAGAAAGGACCTTAGCCTCTCAGTTGAGCGGGTCTAATTCTCTGCTGAGGGTCCTTTGGTTTTATCATGAGTGACAGCCTGTGAGGGAGAGAAAAGAAGACGAAATGGAAGGAGACAGCAGCAGGGTGGTGGTGTATGTGGGAGAAGACAGCTGTTGGCATTGTTGGTCTACCAACTGTACAGTGATGGACTTAGAGAGATTTTGATCATAAAGGCTGGCCCTGGAGAGACGATGTGGGCTGGGCGTGAGGTGGACATCAATTCAAGGTCGAGAGAAATTGGTCGATCACATGTCACATTTGGTCACTTTCAATATCGGGTGGACACCGAAATCCACACCGCAAATATAAAATTTCGGCATGGATGAAAATAATTATAAATCTTTTAGTTTAGACCTAACAAAGGATTCAGATTAATCAATTAGTTTCAGCACCACTGAACATTCTGATATCAAATCGATAAGAGAATTCAGCCAATCAAGTCTTATCAATGGGTTTCGGTCGCATCGAAACTAGTTGAATAAATTCAAGTTTTTGTTATGTCTGAACTAAAAGCTTCATAATTATTTTCAAACACCCTGAAAAGTTTCTATTTGCAGTGTGATCAGAGAAGAGTTCCCACCCACCTTTTGAGGTTAGTTTTGATGAGATCTTAACATCTGTCGCCCGATGTCGGCTCAACAGAGATTTTGTGTTGTTTTATTGGTGATCTAATAATAAATCCATTTTATAAGTTTGAGATATCCAAACAAAAGGGGACTGTAATAGGAGACCATCCCACATGGTTTTATGGTTGTAAGAAATGGCTGAATGGTCCTGTCTGGCAAATGCATTTCTGAGGCCATTTTGGGTGGTGGCTGCGGGAGTCTAGACCTCAGACCTGCATGTGCATTGGGTTTGGCAGATGGGAATGATGGCAACACCTCATCTCACATTGAGTATGCAACTCGAGTCTCGAGTTTCGACTCAACCTATCGAGTTGAGCAACTCGATTGCCAAGTCACATTGGAAATCAGTCCTAACTCACACTGGCAGCAACACTATAAACCCGCAGTTTAGGATCCAGAATATGATGAAGCCGCCACCAAATCTGTATTTTGATGAGCACAAGTGTTGTGTAGCCTTGGAATGTGAAAGCCGTACCTGCGCTCAAACAGCAACTTCGCATGGCTCAGCATTACGTAGAACAGCTAGTGTGATATCAGCCAAGAGTTGGGGGACATAGGAGAGAGGCGGTCGCACCACAATGAAGAAATACGACATGAACAATGTCGTGAGGTGCACGCGGATGAGGGCGGCAATCGTGAGGTGTCCCTCAAAGCCCAAGACAAGGTGCAGATACAGTCTATTTGCCAAGAGGCATAGTTTGAATCAAAAAGAATGGGGGTGCAGAAGAGGGACGCAAGAACTAACAAAGCGACGAGAACGGTGTCAAATGCGCCAGAAATCTACGTAAAACCGGATGCACGGAGAGGGTGAGGAGATATATCAGACCAACAAACAATCCCTGATTCAAGTTCAAGTTTCCAAGTTTGAATGTCTGCAAGGATCACAACGATTTTGTTATCAACAAATTATGAAGTGCACTTTCAGTCGCCACGGCTGGAAGACTGAAATTATTCTGTGCGCCAAGTTGAGCTCACTGGCAACCACCCTAACCAGCGGTAATGGATGGTTGAGAAGGCAACTTGCTGAACAGAAGACTGCAAAAATCGTCGGCAGCCACCGACACGTGGCCAAAATACTCCATTCATGGTAAGAATGATGGATGATTGAGGCATGCTACTTGACGTTGCACTTGACTTCGATTTTCTAGTTACACACAAGAGACCAGCTGCACTGTAGGTTGCTCGGAGAAATCATGCTGCAATATGTAATGATTGTAATGCAGCTTGGTAACTTATGGATTCCAGATGACTTCCCATAGATGACTTTCACGACTTGGTGGCTCTGCGCTCAAGGTTCCCGCCTACTCACGCCCACTCAAAGGAGCAGGAGTGTGGAGCGATTCAAGATCGAGCCTGCATTGAGCCCGCCATTCAGCTCCTCTTAACTGGATCTATCATCCCGCTCTTTGACATGATGTTCTATCTTCGTATTTTGGGCTTGTATTCTCCATTTCAACTATTGACTGTTTAACAATTTTTTTCCCCAAGAAAAATGTGCTTGCTAATTTAGAGAATGTGTTGACGCTCTATGTATGCGTTATACAATCATTATTTGAACAAGAGACTAATTCGGGATTGACTTAGCTGGTGATGTCATCTCTCACTCTCGTGTTCTCTCTCTCTCTCTCTGCTTCAACGCTTCAACGAAAAATTCTCCTCCCCAGATTCTCCTTGCCAGAATTCTGTCCTGGTTCACCACCTCATGCGCAATTCTTTTTTACAATCAATCATATATGGTTCTAACTGCCTCTCCACTGTCCAGCCTTTCCGTGACCCTCATTTGTCACTTAATGCTGACGCTCCATCAAGCGGGAACACCTGGAATGGCCAATGTAGATCGCGAGACATCAGAGTTGGAAACTCTCAGGTTTGTTGGGCTAGCCCCCATTAATGTTATAGATGCAGATGTATGAGGTGCGACGACTCGGACATCAAACACAATTTCTCACAAAGTAGACATTTATACACCCAACATGGTATACTATACATCCTTTCCACTTTTGCCACTGCAACGTGGCCTTTTGTCAATTGTGACCATGACATCTGCAGAGAATCCAAAAGTATCCTTGGCCATTCCAATCTCTGTAAATAAAGCTGCGATAATCTTGACTAGTTCTGGGTCTTCCGTGAACTACACCTGGATTATGACAAATGTGAATGATGTGAGATCCACTCACCTCCTTCATCTGCTCGTATGTCTAGATAATATTCAGTCAGTTTGGCACGCTGCAGCAGAGAGCAACTGACCACAGCCTCAGCCATCGTGATGGTGATGATGTCCTCAGATGTGGTAGGAATCCCAAGTGCTCTAGTCGGTAGGTCAAAATGGTGAGTTGCAAAGGCCTGGTTCGCGCCTTGTGATTAGGAAGTTGAGATAACCGCACCACTTCGTGTCGAAGGAGGTTCTTTTGAGCACCAGGAGTTGTGGCAATGGCCTTGGCCAAATCGCTGAATTGTTGCTGGAAATCATCCCTAAGGAGATGCATGGGCCGTTTCAACACTCCTGTCCATCAAATACGGCCTTTGCGCAGCGACATGAGCAGGTTGAGGGTGAGTTTCGTGGTTGATTCCAGGACTTTTGTATTATTAGTGTGAATACCTCAGCGGGATAAAGGTCGGATGAGAAGATATGAAACGGAGAGCCTAACTGACATGAGAAGAAGAGTGCGAGAAGTGTATTCGACTGCGGGAGTTTCGCTTTCCATGTGTGACTTCCAACTCCAGGACTCCTGGATCTCCCGGGTGCCGATTGAGGGAATACATATGCTCCATAGGATGAGCAAATCTGAACATGTGGTTGAACTAAAATCGAGCAGAAATTTTGTTTTGCCAGAGAATCTAGATGGATTTATGAGCTTCCGTTTCTGGATTGTGTGGTGGCACGACTAACTGGCAACACTGGGTTGTATGTGCCCATTTCCCCACTCCATGATGATCAACAAAGGGGAATTGTAATCCATGAAACTGGTTTACTGGGAAGCACCACATGACAATCTACATTTGGCAGGCAGCTGTATCAACGCTATATGATCTGAGAGGAATATTCCAGTCGCTGCGGAGTTTAACCGGCCCATATCCGGAGGAAGTTTAGTATGTTACGGAAAGACACTGGCACGCATGCAGATACTGGGTGACTTCCGTAAGATAAATTTATTCTGGGAGAATTTCTACGCAGTCTCCGCCGCGATGCCGAGGGACTTGTCAGGATCCCATCAATTGTACCGTCCCAAAACAGACCAGATTTATTCTGCCATCACTCGAATTACCTCGAGTTAGTGTTGCCGCAGATTGATGCGAGTTGATATGGTGTGGCAACTCGTGTCAACTCGGTTGGGTCGAGTTGTAATCAGTTGTGCACCGGATTGGGTTGAGTCGCGTGATAGTGTGTTCCAACGCTCCTCATTTGGAACGAGGACGAGGAGAGGGTGTTAATGAGTGCTCCCAGGGAGCTTAATCACTGTCTTTCACAACTACTATTTTGTCAGTAATGGTCCTGAAGTGCCCAGCGACAGTTTCAGGAATATTTGAAGACATCAGGACCCTAGGAGGTGTGTTTCAAGCAAAAAAATTGTCCTTAATTCTACTCAGGCTGGTCATGACCAAGGAAAATTGTGGATAGTTGGTTTTATCCAAACTGTGAGTCGATTGGTCGAGGTGATCCGAGTTGGCCAACTCGATGACCGATCCGAGTTGCAAATGGATTTCAACTCGCATCGACAGCAACACTACCTCGAATCAGAAGTTCGGGGGGTAGGCACCCCCCGAACAGATTTAAGTAAACTGAATAAACCGTTTTGGGACGTCTGTGATTGACGGTCACTCGTGTCACAAACTCTCCGCTCTCAAGCATGGTTGTTGAACAATTTTGCACCAGCTACCGGTTTTGCGCAAACCACCACTTTTGCGCCTGCCACCACTTTCGCGCCAGCGCCCATTCTCATCCCCGCGACTCATACTCCGGCCGTCGTGCCCGGCCACGCGAGCGCACTCGCCCTTCCAGTCCTGGCCGCCAAATGGGCAAGTTCACCATTTACCCGCCGCAGACTGCGAAGGAGGACGACGAGCAGTTGCTGTACACCTACGCGTCGTTCCGCGAGGAACCCGTGCTCTCTGTCAATACGCGCTGCATCGACACCTGGAGCCACTTACTGCATCAAAATCAATTGGACACCTGTTGAACTTGTGTCTCATTAAATTACGGCAAGGGTCACGCCTCACTGAGGGGTGCCGAAAACAGTTTTGGTGACGACACGCCTAAAATTTGCCAGAAAGGTCAAATTCGAAATAATTTGTCTTGTGTCAAAAGATTTTGGGGTTGTCAAGTCAAAGTTTCGAGTTGTCCGAGGAATCACGTGTCACGTCCCTGTAATCTGGAAATCCCCTTTCAGACAACAATGAACAGGCTTTCATCGTTGTGTTGAGCACGAGGTTTCATCGCGCTATGACTCTATTAAAGGCAGGCGGAAAACATGCTAGACCGGACACGCCCCTAACTTAGCGCGCCAACATGTAACCTGCCGAGGCCTGTTCACGGGCCACGGCGCTTGTGGTGATCGCGTAAATTTGGAACATGTGTTCGCCTGTTGTTTGCGCACTGGCGCACCGACATGCATATATACACATTTTCTTTTCTAATCCCGAGTCGCGTTTAAGTCGCATGCAGTAGGTGCAGCTCCGGTGCCAACGACCAAGCATGGGAATTTGGAGAGTCGATCCGATCTCGATGGTATGATGCCCTTGGTGTATTGCAGAACTCAGTACCACTCGAGGATGGATTTCGGAACAAACACTTGGAGGCTGATCGCTGGCCTGTGGGGTAGAATATACAAGCAGCTTGTAAGGGAACAGTACGGTATACTTGGGTGGAGTTACTCGAGGCGTGGCGGAGGTCGACGAAGTGCAACTTTCAAGTCAATGTCGTCGTCGATCAGCCCGCACCCTCCGAATCACCGCCTTCCGTACCTCTCGCATCGCTGGCTCAGGCTGTAACATCCCCGGGCCCACAGCAGCCGGAGGAGAAAAAGGTGGGCTGGTTGCGAAGAATACGCAACAAACTCGGGTGGTAGTAGATGTATCTCAGACAACAATCAGATATCATTGGATTCTTCAATAATTTAAGCAGCTGGACATATGACACTATGCTGGTGCACATCTGTTCTACAGTGTACTTGAGAAGTTATGTAAATAAAGCCCTTCGATGTGATAAATAATCGAATTGCATTCCAGCGTCAAGATTGCAGGGGTAAAAAGACAGCCATGGGCAACGCTGCGATGACGGTGAAGACTAGCAAGATAATTCTGATACCAATTGACTGCTTGAGCCATTCATAGAGGACCAGTTCCGTTAAGAGACACCATATGCCGGCCTGGTGTAAACAGGTCCCTGCGAAAGATCTGTTATTCCACTGAAAAATTCAGGTATCGCACATACAGTGGAACATGATCCAAATCCATGATGTCCGTATGCCATGGCTCCTTAGAATTGCAATTGACGAGATGGGCGGATGCTCGTGAGCAGGAATAATGTCTTGTCGCGACGCCTTGAGCGGTATATCTCCAAGTTGATCGATAAGAATAAAGGCGCCGATGGCGCCACCTAGGTTGAAGACGACTGACCCATAGGCCAACACAATGAGAGCAGTTTCGGATGAGGACCCTCCGTTCATTGTAGACCTTTCCACCACAGCGAACAGTAGGATGGATGCTATGGCGAGGAATGCTGACTGAAGTACTGTTTAGATTTTAATTGCCACAATACAGGTTCGAAATGCACCAGGATCAGACCGCTTCGAAGGGAGGTCTCCCAGCTCATTCGGACTGCTTCCACCAGCGGTGGTAGGGTATCTTTCAAATATCAGTGAGACAACGTAACTGGTAACACGAAGTGAAGAGGCGACTTACAGCAGTAAGGGTCGTCTGGTGACCGTGCTGGCATGTCACTGGTTTTAGGCCCCTGGACGCGTCGTTCTCCAGTGAGGTGTAAGAACATTGTATATGAAAGCTTAAGATCTGTTTTCGATGAGGTGGGCGAGAAGCCAAGGATCTCAGCTTTTATACACGGTGTTCGAGATTAATACTGCCCTGAGTCACCATGGTGACATAATTATAATGAAATCCAAATGGTTCTAAAACGACCTCGAATCGTGTGGCGAGCTGTTCATTGGCACGGGTGAAATAGTTAAAGGAAGCGGATTCATTCGTGCAGTAAAACTCCAGATGCAGCTAAATGAAAGAAAATTGAAAGGGAATCGGGATGACGAAGGTGAGAGTGAAGAGTGTTACGCATTTTTTTCGGCGACCAGAGCCTCAGCTAGTTCGTCATTCCTGAGCCATACTACGTCGATCCATCGCCATGGCATATCTTCACGGACAGTGACAGGCTGGTCCGGTAATATTTGGAGGGAATACTATCCGTTGAACATACAAGTTCGCGCACAGGGAAATAACCAGCTCGCTTTTTTGACGAGCCTTCGAGACCATCTGAACCACACAGATTGGAAATAAACCGCACAACATTACTCACATTTGGAGCCTTAGCCGGTTTCGTCTGGGAAAAGCTGTCGAGGATGCTTGGATCAGATGAACAGGAAAGGAGGAGCGAGGTAGCTTGCACTTGGATACCGAAAAAGCGCCAAACCAGTGCAGTTGTCTCGCAGATTCATGGGCCAACACGAAGTGGAATTCTGTGACGATTTCGTTATTGCTGCTGCGCAAAGATAAGATTTCAAGGAGAAAATAAGGCGCCAACTACAGAGATTTGGCCCAGAGTAATCTCAGTACGATGGGGCCTGAACAATAGGACATGCGCATGGCGACATCTACAAGCGGATTCAGTGGTGTCAGTGACATCGGGATCACACACCCACAGATTGACCATTAGGCTTGCAGGGCTACAGTGCTGATTCCGAAAAGACAAAGCTTGTGGAATGGATACAACGAGGCAAGACCTCATGCTGCGTATTAAATTAATGGGCAGTGCGCTCATATCCGATGCTGTTCACGAATACACGCGTGAGCAATGAGGTTATTACTTCCGGGGGTTACTAGGCCGGGGAATACCCACACCGGCCCACATAACCATTGTCCCCTTAAAGACGGTCGTCGGTTTAGATCTGCATCTCGGGGAACTCACGAGTACGGCATTGAGCCAAGATTAGGAGTGGGCTCGTCGTCGGCTCGTCCAACTCTCTGGCGCCGCAAGGCTGGAACACCAAGCTTTAGTCTCGTGGCTGCCTTCAGGAATGCTTCTTAGCCAGGCCGCAGATTCGAGTTGAATGGCTTCGATACAGCGATGGTCACGTGGAATCGGATACCAGCGGAGTTTAAGTTTCACGGAATCCCGGTCCGCCACTTCCGCCACTTCTGCTCCTCGATCGTCAGCGCGGTCGTTGTGTGAACGTTCTAAAATGGGTTCCAATTGAAGTCTGTTGAGAGTGGCGACACGTCCGTTTCCATACAAAGCGGAGGGAGAACTTGAGGGTCTGAGGCAAAGCCAGTGTTTAATCGTCCAACCCGAGTGCGCGAAGGAAATGAAGCAAGAGATAGTCAGAGTGTCCAACCCGAAAGGGAGTGCATAGATCAATGAAAGAGGAAGTGGATCATACAGAACTGATGACTCTACCGTAGGTGAGGGCGCACGCTGCCGAAGCCAAGCAGCGATTTGGAGTTCTTAGAGAACTATGGAGAGAAGGACTGCATTTATTGGGTGCCGTCACCGTCCAGTGAAGCAGGCACAATGAGCAGGCAAGGAAATCACCCAAAAGGTTAACAAGTCGACCGCACACGAGTCC
Organism: Mycena sp. CBHHK59/15; assembly: GCA_029204085.1. Classification (NCBI taxonomy): domain Eukaryota; kingdom Fungi; phylum Basidiomycota; class Agaricomycetes; order Agaricales; family Mycenaceae; genus Mycena; species Mycena sp. CBHHK59/15. The sequence goes on from JARGXW010000724.1 coordinate 43,551, forward strand.
ATCTTGGCAACCCACGCAACGTCCAAACAAATCGCAATCAGGTTAAACACAGTTGGTCAATCGATTGATTGCACGCACAAGAAGCTGTATAGTATCGGACATGAGAGTAAGATGAACGAGCGTGAAGCGAGATTGATTACATATGTGTGTGCACGGGGAAGGAGCATTAAACTTGAGGAATGGATGGACACTAGATACTATGGGGCAATGTCTGAGCATGGAAGCAGGATATTGTGCGAGAGCGGGGCAAGACAGCGAGATCAAGCACGCGCAAGACGTCGAGCGGAGGCCCAGCAATTAAGACACCCAGCACGCCCGCCGCGAGCGCCGTGCGGGGATCAGGGCGGCGGCCGTGGCGCTCGCACTGGCAATGCTGCTGGAGCTCGCAGGACGCCCGAGCGCGAGACAGAAGTGGACCATGGAGTGGACGGCGAGAAGCAGCAGAGCGACGTCGGTGTGGTCTCAGAACTACTCGACGAGCGCCTCAGCGGAGGCGACCTCGTCCGGGCACGGTGAGACACGACATGAAGGTGGTGGGGTACTATTGGGGGTTGCGTATACTGTGTTAGCACGAGGCAAGAAAGATGGCGCAGGATGGAAGAAAGACGATGGGAAAAGAAAAGAAAATGGACATACCACGCAGAAGCAGGCAACCGCCGCCTCGCTGTCACAGTCTGACGCAGACCCGTGAGGTTCGTGATTGCGGAGTGCATCTTCCAACAGTATAAACAGCACAATGGTATACTGTTCATTACGCACTGCACGCGGGGACGCCGCTGAGGTTGGGCAGTGCCGCGCACGACACAGTACTCGCCTCAAACGAGCCACTGCTCGGGCTCAGTGCTACATACCTCAGCAGGTCCACCTCGCGCCACAACCTCCTCGAGCAGCATGCGCGCCTGGTCGATGGGCACCGCTGCTTCCGCGTGCGCAATCTCCGGACTCCCTGTTGTTGACGGGGGCTCACACAATGTGAACTGTTTGATGTGGGGACGGCGGACTCGAACGAGGCAGCGCCACTCCAGCTCGTCCACTCCTCCGCATCCAGCGCGCACTCCATGCGCTAGCGCCGCCTGGATGCTGCCCTCGCCCGCCTCGGCGAGCGCGCACACGGACAGCCGTGTCTCGCAATTGCTCGGGAGCAGCGACCCGGTCGGGAGAGGGGCTAGGGTGCGAGTTGCGGGACCGACGGTTTTGTGGCGGGTGGTGGAAGCCGAGCCTATGGCGCGGGTCAAGCATTACGAACGCGGCGAGCCAAAGGTTGTGAGTTTCATCTAAAATTCCACAAGTCGGTGCCGCAAAACAGAGAAACAAGAGAAAGGCAAATGAGGCAGAAGAAAAGTGGTCACACTGCTCCTGCGGTGATACAGCCAGGACATGCGGCACCGTCAATTGATCAAGCAACTTCGGCCTGCTAGTTCCTGCCTCCCCGCACAAGGATCGGCTTGCAGGAGTCCGCGAATGGACAAGCGTATGCTACCACATAGCAAACGACTCGGCGTGCGATGCAATGTCCCCGAAGTAAAGAAAGAACACGGAAAGAAACGGTGCACTCACCCGCCAATCCCCAGCCGCAGCGGGACCACACCATCTGGAGCGCTCCATGTCGCCCATATCTCACACGGTGACATACATCAAGCGCTTCTGCTAGTAGAGCCCCTCTGTATCCAAGATGTGCGGCGTCTGCGTGACGATAGGCGCGCCGAGAATGGAGAACCTCGGAGTCGCTATCAGCCTGCGACGAGAGTCAGATCGCTGTCTGCGGCGCATGGTGGCATCCGCACCGAGCTCGGCGGAGGTGGCGGCGGCGGGGAGATGCTACTCACCGTGGGGGTTGACGTTGACGAGGTGTTACATAATGTGTGTGTTCAAGGGTCCCACGCAAAGACCATGTAAATAGGCGTCAACACCCCTCGCATGTCTTTCTATTCTTATTTGACTCTTATCGTTATTACCACTGACTAATTCTCCATTGCGCCATGAGACATGACGCGCGGCTCTTCCTCCCTTCTCTGTCACGGTGTGCTGGCGCCCACGGCGGAGGTTGGAACGTTGACATTCGAACTGAACCTGTGTGTGCTCGTCCTCCGGGGACCCCACCGAGAAGTGCAACGCGAATGAAGGTGTGCCAGCTACTCTATCCCCTTATCTTTGTGCGCAGTGCTCCACTTGATGGAGAAGGGCTGCATTGGTGCTTGTCGTGTGTCCCATCCCTTCTGTGTTGTATAATGCATAATTCATCTAGCCTATGCCAAAAACCGTGACGCAGCTACTGCTACTCGCTAACTTGGTGCATCCCCGCCTGCGCTGCACAAACAAATTTTTACGTGCGTGCTCAAGATCACCCACGAGAGCTTGCCCATCTTTCTTGGCAGCACTCGGCGACCTCCTTGCCGTCCTCTGCTCACACATGCGGATCTGCCTCCACGTCGCCACCATCTCCTTCTTCACCACCGATGATGCACAAGGATAATGGGCCGGGTGTCCCCTTCGAGTTTCAATACCTCTCCAGTTTGTGTTGATAGCTCACTGCGACGAACTCTCAACACAACTAACCACTGCACCGTCATGGATATTTTTGGGCCGCGGACTAGATTTTGGACGACAAACCAAGATTAATTTTGTGCATCAGAGGCTCTGGTGGTCTCTGCTTTTGCTGGAAAAGAGAAACATTTCAACACATCTTGTGATTATCTGCAACTGCACTGCCAAGTACAATCATTCTATCAACTTAAAGAATTCTCACAAAATCTCACGACTTAGTCAAAACAGCAAGACTCTGACTATTCCAAAAGGCGATAGTTCATTCAGCCGAGGATTCATGAAACAGCTGTGGTAAGCTGTGTTGCAATTTCTGGAATGGGATAACATGTCCTAAGCACCGAGAAATCATGATGTGGATTGCATACCACCGATTCCACCCCACACCTCACCTGTTGATGCGTACAAACCTGGCACGCCCGGCTCCCGGTGTCCCCCCTATGAACCACAGAAGGTGGGTTGCAATCACCTTGCAGACCTCCTGCACCACCATCACCGCCCCTACCACCGCTCCCTCCCCTCCTGTCAGCTGTTCCCTCTTTGCCGTCTTTGCCATCTTGCCCATCAGGTCTGTCCGCCCCTATCTCCCCATTTGGACCGCCCACTCCTTCCACCTTTTCCACCTTTTCCACCTCGACATTGCCCCAGTTCACCAGGTTGACCCTCTTAACCCAGGTCCCCACAGAGGCCTTGTCCATCTCCCCCCTTGCAACCCCTTCCGCAATCCCCCCCTCTGCCACCCTTCAGGAACCAATGACAGGTGTGCTAGCCATGATAGTTGGTGACCTAGTTTGAGAGCAAAAATCAGGCATTTTTCAGCTGAAATTCACCAGAGGCCCATCTACACTGCTGTAGTATTCCTGTAGTTTGATGTAACAGTGATTTTTCCTGATGAAGCAATTGAAAGTAAGGTGATGAAGAAGACAGGTATGAAGGCATTTTTCGATGATTGTTCAACAATCATGTTCTACCCCTCAGAATGAATGTCACAAGTCGGAAAATTAGTTGAGTCTGTGGAGACACATAGGGAGTTGTTTCATAGATTTGTTATATTTATGCACCTCCCACCCATACAAGCAGATACTTACTGTGCTTCGAATTCACTAGTCACTAACAGTACGGTCATGGCCAGCCCTGTAGTGATTACAGAGCTTATAACCAGCCCTTCTCGCAACCACAGATATGTGAGGATCTGTACGAAGATGAAAAACATCCCAAGAATGAGATATCCTATCCCTTTAATACAAGCAATGTTAGTACGTCGCCGCGGAGGACCAAATCAATGACTCACACTGAATGAAAATTAATTTGACAGATGGCCGAGCACCATATTCAAGTAGAAATTTCAAGCTTGAAATGGGGCAGGCGATGTAACCTTGAGTAGGAGGGTCTCTCCACTTGCGAGCCTGGTTCAAGTCGATATCACCTAGTCGGTCAATAAGGAAAAGAGATGTGATTGTTGCGATCACATTGAAAATCATGGCAGTGTAAGATGCAAAGAGAAGCAAGCTCATAGCAGATCCCGTTCTGTTTGTAAATGCACTGTCAGACCTAATAATTCCTAAAAGTTGGGCAGATGTCGCAGAAAAAAGAGTGGCCTATCAAAGGTGAAACGATTTTAGATGGGAATGACAGGCTTTCAACTCACAACAACTGCTGCACTTTGTACTGACACTGTCCATGCATCGATCTGAGATTTAACAAGCTTGGGTGCCTCATTTGCTCGTGTCGTTGAGGCAAACCACAACTTGATACCTCACAGAACATACAGGATATTTGCCTGAGTGTCTCCAGAGCTAGCATTTCTTCAATAAAAATACTTGAGAATTGTAATGAATAGCACATACTATAAGTTGAGCTCACAGGACCGACTTGGCATGGGGAAATGAGGCTTGAGATGGAAGCTAGGCATTGAGCGATGAGGAATGCTTAGAGAAAAGGTGTGGGATATTGGCTACTCACTCATGGCAGGGGTTCAAGAGCTTGCAACTGCAGGAGGTGTACCACTGAGGTGTTGGCTCGTATTAATATCAAGATTCGACAGTAGGCAGCACGTGCCCTCCGCGAGGCTTTTTCAACATTGCTAGAGCTTTGCATTGATATTACGCAGTCGACATTGCATGGGAAGTTGTAGCAAGGACCCTGGCAAATAGTGTTGCCGTTGATGCAAGCTAGCATCAATTTGTAACTAGCCTCAGCCATCGAGCTGGCCAACTTGATCGGTCGAGTCGATGCGAGTTGCACCTCTAGCCCATCAGAGTGCACCTCGAGCCCATCAGAGTTGATCCCCTTCCCATATGCCAAATCCATGACACGTGAAGATCAACAGATTCCACAGACTGTTCAAAATGGCTGGATGAGTGCATTTTAATGTTGAGACCACCTTCGAACCATCTAGAGTTCATGAAAGTCTACAAAATCAAAAACATGAATAAGAAAAGCATACTGGATTTTTCTCAGGGATTTAGAGCTCAACATTGTAGTATTTTCACCACTTGACAACCTCAGGCTTCCAGGGGCCCAAGTTTCACTCAAGATATTGGACAAACTGCTGTTATATTCCCTCACAAGGTATTGTAGCTAAAATGTACAATCATTCCATTGTTAATGGTGTTTAAAGGCATTTCTTAACATCCTATTCCTGCTCCAAATTGGACACCGTGGGAACACCAACTCGCATCAACTCGAGGTGCAACTCATGTCAACTTGCTTGACCAAGCTGATATGAGTTGGCCACATTGCATTGACTCGCATCACCTTGCGGCAACACTGCTGGCAAACACTCAATCTATAGAATAGGATGCGTGGGGAAAATGTCATGATCGTTGACCAGACACGTGCTCGATCTTCCCACACTTCGGAAGTTCCTGCGTGCATGATTCTGAGGAACATCTCATACTTACAGTTGTTTGCATGTCAAACTGCAATCAATTTCTGCGAAAAATTGCTGACATATGACCCACCGTCACCGCAGCCAACGCCGTTGCTGTCCAGCCTATGCCAAATCTCGATCTATCAACAACTTACTTTACCCACTGGTCTGCTTGAGTCTTGAGGACACTCTTTCGATATTTTATCAGCCAGCCGTCTGCTTGGAACATGTACTTTCGGCAACTTGCGGTCATCAAGAACAAACATGTTTTTCACGGAAATTGATTGCAGTTTGACAGGCAAACGACTGTAAGTTACAGTACTACTGAATCATCTGAGTAATATTAGGGCTTTGTTTTTAATGCTGATTTATAAACATGTTTATAAACCCTGTTTTTGATATTTTTGTCTGGGAGGGTGGTTTTTTATATAAAATGTGGCTGTGTGACAGCCGCCAGGTTGGGGCCAACTCAACGCAAACTTGAGCACCATTTTCTGTGCAAATGAGTCAACAATGACTATTTATATAGTCAACACCTCCCTGCTCTAAATGTAGTGACAGGCCCAAAGATTCTGGTGAGATTTCTTCGCAGTTCAATCAAATTAGCATATGGAACTGACTAAACTACCTTAAAAGCAACTTGCAGCGGTACCAGGGCTTGCACTACTTTATGGACTGGTTGCTGAGCGCAAAAATCACCGTAGGCGGGCCGTGAGGGCCATATTGTTATAAACCTGTTTATAAACACCTCGGTTTATAAACATTTTCAATAAACCGTTTATAATTGCCCGTGGAATTATAAACAAAGCCCTACTGAGTATCACCAGTGTAGATTAGGGTTAGCAGGATCACCCACCTATCATACTATCTATCGTCCCCCACCGGACTGGACAAACCGGGAACTCGGACAAACAAGTATTGCTCCACCGTTTCTTGTTCAATTTGCGAGATCTTTTTTTGAGGTACACTCTATAGGATGTGCCCTATTATAGTAAGATAAAAAACTGGGCAAAAATTCGCTCTCCCTGACCCATCAGCCCTTAACAATCTGCCAAGTACTCTGATTTTGACTGATTTTTGATGTTTTCAGCGCCATTGACAAAATTGGGACTCAATTATTACAGAAAATTGGCTCATACATGAATGAAAGACATTATTGAAATGTGTTAGTAGCCTAACACCAAGGTAGGGTATCTGTGGCCATTGCAATTGACAAAATAATGGTCAGATTTCATATATTTATGCTACAAAGTGCTCACAAAGTTTAGTTGTATGTCATGAGCCCCATAGAGGGTCTGCCAATTATTGGTGCTTTTGAAAAGTGCATTAGAGGCAACAAAAGGCCCACGTATAATTTCAAGGCAGTGTGGTAAGAGATGAGGTCAGGACAAGGCCGGCAAGCCTTACCTAGTACTCGGACAACTGACTACAACAAAGGAAATTCCACGTATCTTTAGTAGTGGGTATTGGGGTGCCCTCGAGAGGGTTTTTCATCACGCATGACCATGTATGGAGTGTTACTGCTGTGACCATCCCATATGGAGATTTGGCCGACCATATGGAGATTTGCTTTACTTATTCGGATATGTCATGTGCAATGTCTCCCTTGTGTCTCACTTTAATTTCTGATAATAAACTGAGACACCTTGTTGTCTATTATAATCTAGTCGTCTGATGCAGATCCCGATGTCCCTTCGAGCTGCCCTGACTTTTCATCCCCATGTCTATTCTCCTTGATGGCTTTCTGCGCATGAATCTCCACTAGGAGAGAGGCTATTTAGTGTGTGACACGGGTACAGGTAGACCCGCGGTATTTTCTCACGGGTGTGTGCAGGTCCCGGTCCGGCAGGTACCGCAAGTGCCGCCACCGGTTTTACCCGCTGTAACTGTCACCTGTCACACATGTCACTGACCATCGCCAGGCCCCGTGAAGCTCCAGCCAAGGGTTGTCCGGAAAATAAGCTTTTTGAGAGCGAAATTTGGGGATTTCCTTGTCCGGATATAAGCTTTTCGAGGCCAAAATCCGCGAACCCTTGTCCAGAATTAAGCTTTTTGAGGCTCCGGGAGGTGCCGAAAATTTGATACAATTGTATGGATGTAAGCATCAGCATCTCGGCACTCCAAGACCCTTGTCCGATATAAGCTTTTTCAGGCCAGAAACTGCGCAAAACATAAGCTTTTTGAGGCCAAAATTGAAGGTTTTACCCGGACAACCCCTGGCTGGAGCTTCACAGGGCCTCCATCGCCACCTCTGCACTTGCTCTGACCCTTGCACCCGTCTGCTGACTCGCAGACGCTTAAACCCTCACGCCCGACCATTCACCCACCGCGTGACACGACCCGGGGCCTCTCACTCGTAGGTGCTGTCGGAAATTTGTAATATTTCTTGTAAGGGTTGTATGGCCTTGTAAGGCCATAATAAGATCGGCTCTTATAATAACTTATATCAATAAAGATCACTTGTAAGATTACGCGATTTTGGACAATAAACAGCACAGACGGCGGTGGGAGGCATGAAAAGGGCGAGGCGCTGCATATGGGGGGACCGTGGACCCGGGTGCATGCATAGCAGTAGCGGGGAACAGCTCAAACAGCAAAATAGTCCGATATTGCAAGATGCGGGGGTCATTGTAGACCCTTATTTACCTGTATTGTTTAACAAGTGTTCTGATAAGGTTCTTATAACGTAAGTCTCTTATAAGGCAAAAGATAAATTTCTGACAGCTACATGCCTCTGAGCAGACTCGCCAGATCACCCATGCACGGACTCGTCCCGATACGCACTGCACAAGTGGCTCTGCTCTGCAGCTGCTCCCCAAGCGCCCACCTGCCAACTTGCCCAACACCTGGCACTCGCACTTCGCTGAGCGTGCCCTGATAGCATGCCTGCCTGACTTGCACACTCACTCTCCAGCACCCATGCATGTGTGGCTGCCTTCCACTTGTCTTGACTGTGCTGGCGACTGACAACTGGAGCTACAATACTGCCGTCTCATGTGCTGTAGCTCCCCCGCTCTGTCACATCTCTTGTGGCTCGCTTGGCCTGGGTCCACCCTGCCGACTCAGGCTCGTTTCATGCCGCCGATGGTGCTCGACCCAATGCAAGGTCCCTCTCCCACGGTCGGCGCCGACTTGCGCTCGCAGGTGGCGTTGTTCAGCCAGCTCGTGTGTTCAGGCAATCCTCACAAGACGTCACGTCAGGTGTGAACACCACCATCATTGGTGTGCAGCGCTGCTGAATGCAATGTCGCAAATGACGCACCGTGCGCATGTAGAGCAGTGCAGGTTGGGCTCACCCACAAGCGCTGAGCACTTCCAACTGGACACGTCCCACACTCAGCAGACATGCCTTTGATTCGCCCGGGAGCGTGAGTGTACCCGAGTCAGCATTATTTGTCGTCCTGCATGGTTCGGACACAGACGTGCACCGCTCTCCCTCAGTGCCCCGCACCTATAACTCACCACTTGACTCAGAACTCAGTCCTCACCTGCTCATCCTTCACTGGTCATTGGTCACCCTTTGCACTTGGAGACGTTGCCGACAGGTCGCCTCTTGGCTATGTCTCAATGACGAAAGCTGTTGGGTAGATGAATGTGGGTTGGCCTCCTGGTGCGTCGCCCATCAATTTCTTTCATGCCACGTACTTATTCCCCTCCCACCTGTTCCCTCCCATTTCCCCGAAGCCCTCAAACAAAACACCTGACCTGCTGGGCACGCCCTGGACTGCATCCAGCCGATTCGTGTGTGACACATCTCCATGCCATGCAAGCCCTTCCAGGACTGCAAATCGGTGTCCGGTCGCCATTGGTCGGGGACGCCAACCACCCTCCATGCCCGAGTTTGCCTGTGCATCCACCCCGTGCATACCAGTGACCCAACTCGACACAGACCTGGTCGCATACATCCCGATCAGTCACATCAAGCGCAATTGTGTTAACCGTGTGAGTCGGGATGTATCTGAGCACTGCAAGGTGGCACACAGAGGACAGGTGATGCGCGGACTTGAGCATGTGGCACAGATTCAACCGTGACACAGTGAGGGTTAGAAATAATAGTTGCACAACCTGTAAATTCAAACCAAATTAAATATTCTCCAAGCCTTTCTAACCCTTGGGTTCATGCCCAGGTATACCGTGGTGAGACGACCCGTGGGTTTTGAGGCAGTACCGCAGGCACAAACCCAGATGTGAATTCAGATATTTTCTCAAACTCGGCAACCTAACATTTTGCCTATGTTTGTCCCCAAAGGGCACGGAAAACGAACATAGGGTCCTTTATGTTGAGAAGACCATAAAAATCTCCTCTGGAAATCCAGAGCTCAAGCATTCAGAACACTGATACGTGGGCTCTGCCGCGGAGCAGGCCTACTGGTACTTATGCCATTGTGTGGCAACCAATGGACCAATTTTCGCAAACTAAAATCCTATACTGGATGACAAGACAGATTGCAGACTATCTACGTACTCAGATTTGTACCAAAACGATTGGTCATAACGATATACACTGATCTTCCTTGACCGTCCGAGATCACCGTAGGGATAGTATTTGTTTCGTGCTTGACTGATCTGGGTTGTGTTTGGATTTTTTTCCTAATCCGTCAACCCCGCATAAGAAGCGCGTTGTAAGCACTTACAAGAAGTGGATGACACACATGAAGAGAGCAATTCGAAGTGCCGATACGATCGGACATCACACAACCAAACTTGTCTTTGCTGACCGCAACGACAAGGCCACCTCCGCTCTACGAATCCCACTAGGCCTGGAGAGCTACTTAAATCCTTGCCTTCAACCCTTCGCACATAGCCCGCAGCTTCTTGTGGTCCTATATGCCTTACGGATGGAGGAGATCACCGGATCTCCACTCGCCCCTCAGGCAAAATTAGCCGTGATTGAGAGCACAACCCATCCTCTCTTCCCAGCGCAGAGGTTACTAGATGCCCGAATCTGCTTCCATTGTGCCTCCAGTGACCGGACGGATCTGTCATCGGCGTCGCTCGTATATTGCGCGTGTCCTGCGCATGGTGGGCACAGGCTAGTGCTTTTCCTTCTCCCCCATGGGCTCGTCACCATGCGTTCCTCGTTACAATGCGTTCCTCACTAGTCCGGTACCTCCACCACCATAATCGCAACCGACGTCGTGCGTATAACACTTGAGCCTCCTCTTCCTCGCCACCTTGCACTGCGCACGCTGACATCCGATCTGCCCTGCCTGCCGTCTCCCTTGGCGCGATATCCCTTTTCATCACCCACTACGCCCTCGAATGGCCATCTCTTCCTTCCGCCCAGCGCCGCGGCAAAGCCTTGCGCAGCGTGCGCGCGGGCGCCATCGGATCAACCGTCCTAATACCCCGCTCATTAGCTACCGCTCGACGCTTGCGCGATCTCCCTCGCATAGATGACGCCTGTGACTACGGCGCTGCTATCGTATCGTGCGTCGTCCTCTAGTAGCCTGCTCTCACATTTATAGTCACTGACGCCGCGTGCTGCAACTTGCGCACAGAGCCGATCGGGGCCGAAGGTGCGAGATCATTCCTTCCGCTTCACTCGTCTGGGCCGGGGTAGCGTGCGCGCTCCCGTTCTCCATCCATCCGATCCCTTTGCTGCATGATGTCTCTATCTTCAATACTCACCGCCGACATCTCATCGGGGACGGCGAGTGGGGCAACGCAGCCGCGAGGTATGGCCGTCATCCTTCCTTTGGTGCGCGCGCGCAGACTAATCCTGCTCTCAAGTAGTCGCAGACAATGCTTGTCTTTGAGTCGGCCGAGCGCGCACGAGCGGACTCGGATGGGCGATGGCATGGGGTTCTCGTGTGCATGCCCAAGCACAGGATCTGCGATCCTCTCAGGGATATGGCTAATATCCCACTACATCATGGTTCGTTATCGCTTTTACTTGGTACACAGAGAGTATTCTCGACCGATTTCTGCGTCCCTTTGATTCTATCTATTTCTGACCAGATGCGCATTCGCATGGGACGCGCTCAATGCCCAGCGCATCCGACTTCTACCCACTCGATCCCTGAGGACGAGTTGTACATCCTCATAGCGGCTGCCGTCCTGCTGGCCGAAGCGTAAACCACTGGTGTCTCTCATAATAGCCGGAAACGACTGTCATCTGTGTACGGTTTATATATATTGGAGTACCACGCAGATCAGGCACCTTCCCCAATTTGGGACTAGTCACATTTAGGTGGTGACTAAGTGAAGCGCACCATACTGGACACAAAGTGCGATTTTTGACGTGTCAAGTCCCCGGAAAGAAGCACAAATGAGGCAGGATTGGGGTCAAGATTATTGCTGGCAGTCAAGAAAATTTCGATATTATGAGAGACCAGATAGCTAAAAATTGAGTCAGAATACAGTAATTATTTTGCTATAAACTGCTGATTCTGTCTTCGAAGCGAGCAACCTATGCAGTGGCGGATCCATATTAAATCTGTTCAGTGCAAGCTTTCCTGATGTCGGATTTATTTAAATTGGATGTGGCTTCTTCTGTTTGAATATTCATTTAGTTCATTTGGTGCTATCGGATTAAGGCTGTCACGAGTCTGGGTAACCTGCGAGTCAATACGAGTTGAACCGTGGGAAAATTCTCGGGTTTCCTGACCGGCGGGTTCGAGTACCCATGGCCACGGGTAGCCACGGATCCGAGTATGGGTTCTCGTGGTTTCCTAACCAAACTCACGAGTATTTGACCTCTTTTTGAGTGGATGTAAGGGTTAAAATGTGTACAAACCAGGGACAGAAAGGTTAATGCATAGTTCCCAGCATGCACAGATGGGATGAGGATGTTATACACCCCATATAACATTGTCTCACACCTCATTGCACCCAAAATATAGCTTAAACCTGCAAGTACTCGCAAGTGCCCGCGGGTTTTGCAAAACTCGCGAGTAACTCGTTGACCCGCGAGTTTTTGACCTGCGGATCCGAGTTGAGGTATTATGAATACGGGTACTCACACTACGGATCCGAGTCTACTCGTGAGTAGACTCGTGACATGCCTTATATGGGATTTCTCCTTGATGTTTTCGCTTCAAGGGTGTTCTTCGCTGGCAAGGTATTTCTGCCAGACCCATTCTTTCCATCTTTTTTCGAACTGACTTTGATGTTTGTGAACCGTGGAAACGAGCCAATTGTCATCGGTCGATGAAAGTTCGGGTCACTCGGCCAAATCGATCCGATCGGCAACCTCCGACCGTGAGAAACCAAAATAGCTATCCGTTGCAGTGTTGCGGTGACCCCGGGTCATGACCCCTGGTCAAGAGACAAGGGTCGACTTCCCTCGAGCTGACCTGACTTGACCCCGGGTCACCCCGGGGGTCAGGTCACTGGATTGTATTTTAATTAACAATGTAGTATATACTAGGCTACTGCGAAATTAATCATCGTCTACGGTAATTGCATCGGGCCCACGGTTCCCCGGACCATCCTCTTCAAAGTCTGCCATGATGTTGTTCAAATCCGATGTTCCATCCACTTGGTAGGACAGTAACGAGCCGCCCCACGTCGAAACAGTGTTGATTGAAGCTTCAGCAAAGATCTTGTCAAGGTCGTACAGTTCCTCGGTGCCGAAATGGAGTCGAATCAATGGGCGAAGAATGGCCTGCACAATTTCGGGCTCAGGAGAATTTTCGTCCCCTGCATCGCCGTCCTCCGGAAGCTCGTTCAGACAACAAGCGAGCTCCGTGATGTTGCCATTAGCGGGGTCCTTGTCATCGTCTGGAATGATATTGTCAGCACCCGATTTAAGGTCGGCCCGGAGTTGGACGAATGGAATGTGGCAGCGGCGGCGTTGCTTTGAAGATGGGAAGGACTCTACGATGTCGCGCTGAACAATAAGGGACTTGTGCGCACGTTCTGGATTGAGGAGATTGCGTGTTTTGTCACTATATGTGCGTCCAAGGACACTGAATGCTCGCTCATTGCCCCCGGAGTTGGCTATCATCGCAAGAATGCGCAATGCCATCTGCACCAGTTCACCCTTGACCCCACGCCAGATTGCGTTCATTAGAACGATGGTGTCCTGTTTTGGATTCAGGGAATACCCATTGAAGAGAGACGAAAACATACCTGATTATTGAACATGTTTTGAAACTCCTTCAGTGCCATTTTCTCACTCGTATACCGTCCCCTCCCATCATAATAGTCCAAGTATTGTGCAAAGAGCGCCGAGGGGACAGCGGAGTTGTCACTGAGTTCGAATATCCGAGTATAGACACGTTTCACGACATGGTACAGCCCAACACGGCTGAGAGAATGGGTATCATCGTCATTGAAGAAGAACGCACGGAGAAAGGGATTGAAGAAGACTGCTAAGATGTAAAAATCTTGATCATGCTTCAGTGCCTTCCAGCGCTTGGCAAGGCTAGCGCAGATGACTGTATTGTGGGCGGCACAGTCGAAGGATTTGATATTGGTTGAATACCGGTGATAAAGAACCGCGAGTGTGACGAGGACATGGTCAAGGCGAGTATTAGCTCCTTGAGTGACATTTGACGCGAAGGCAAGGGGCGTAAGATACCGTGATACCCTGCAGGAAAGATCAGCACACCGGTCAAAAGAAATAAATTAAGAACACACCGATGTACACCTGTCCAAAATGGGCCAAGCCGCCCGGAGTCAATTAGCGCTATAACCTCAGCAGTGCTTGCGCGCGAATCTTCGTTGTCACCACCCGCGCTCTCCAGGTCCTCGGAACGATGGTTGATCAAATCTAAAAGGGCTCCCTGCAGCTCGACAAGGCGGCGCACAGACAAAGCGTGGGTACCCCATCGTGTAATTCCTGCCCGCACGAATCGCTTAAGTCGCTCCCATTTTTGCCGGGTGGTCGCTTCTCATTGATGGCTTGCTGCTCCTCGAGAAGCATATGAAGGGCGCGCTTGTGAGACGAGAACCAATTGACAATCTTGAGGCAGTTGTTGAGGATGATCGTGACTTCTGGGCAGCAAATATATTCCTTCACGACAAGATTTATCTGAGGAGTGGCGTTATTAATTCGACAGCATTCAAGGCCGTCCGCAATGCGTACCTGATGAGCCCAGCAAGGAATTGTGAGGATCCAGGGCATGAGATTAAGCAAGAGCGGACGTAAACCCCGCGAGTCGCCACCCGAGTCACAGCAAAATGCGACAAGGATGATGCCGAGTACCACGGTTAAATATGTGATGTCCACCATGACATGGGTGAGCAGATTCGCAGATGTCTTTCTCTCCTTCGTCGTGATGTGAAGCTGAATTGGAATTTCCTGGATGTGAAAATAAGCATGAGCTGTAAGCCGAAGCAGAATAACTCACCTTTCCTTTGACATTACAGGAAATCTGCTGAACCGCGTCGTGCTTTGTGCTCCATCCATCAACGGAACCCGTCGCAAGCTCGTCTTTCATTTCCGACTTCCGGCTGGCTTCAATGGAGAGCACCTCTGCGTCCAAAATGCGCCCAGAGAGTGCATCACGACCAGGGATGTCCGCGCCTGGCACCCACTTCTCGAAAAAGTGGCGCACAAAGGGATGCTCGATGGAGTTTAAACGATGCATTGAGAGCCGTCCAGAATTTGAGGATATCAGATTCAAAAGCATTCTGGTTATCTTTCTTGAAACGTTTAGCTCCGGGATCACCTCGAATGTCGCCTGTCGCTTTTTAACGACTGCCTGAGATGTTGTTGCCGTTGCCGGTGTTGCGCTGTTGTCGGAATCGGAGCCGTCGTTCTCAGCTCGAGCTTCTGCTTCCATTTGGCCTGGACAGAGTCACAGTCACGAATATGGTTGGTGAGGTATTTTATTTTGCCGCAGAAGGGCTTCACGGCATCGAGTGCTGAGCGGAATTGAGATGGCAGTGACAAATATATAGAGTACGAGACGGACCGAGCTGATGAAGTTTGTCCCCTGGCAGAGCGTGTCCGGGCTGGAGAGCCCCGCAACGAATCTTGTCTGCCTGTTCTTCCTTCAGCTTTGCTTCCTCCAGTGCGACTTCACCGCGGCATCGAGCTTCTTTGTGAGTTTTATTGTTCCCATAGAATCCACCTTTCCAGAAAGCCCCCCAGCGCCAGTCCTCGACTCCAGGCTTCTTCTTCGATGGCGGCATTGATGTGTACCCTGCTGTAGAGGGACGTAAAAAGATTGATTGATGTATGGACACGTGCTACTAGCTAATTGGGGCTTGACCCACCTGACCTCCCGAGCCCGAGTTGACTGACCTGACCCGACTACCTGACCCGGGGGTCAGGTCAAGTACCTGACCTGACCTTCGCAACACTGGACATTGCTCAGCGCCGGATGAACACACGTCTGCTACGATACGCAAAAAATGACTACCTGGCGCCGTCGCCGTTCGCCGCTGCTCGCCTTCTTCCATGCGCACCGCCTCTTGCTCAGCGCGCTCGCCTTCTCTTGTGCAACCGCCGCGTTTCTCGCCCTGCGCCTGCGCTTCTTCTCCACCCTTCTGATCTATCTGCCACTCGTCACAATTTGCGTCCCCGCGCTCGCGGTCTTCGACACCGTGGATAGTCGCAACCTGCGCAAGGCGTGGCCTACAACCCGTCGCGTGCGCTTCGCACTCAGCCTCGCGTGGTGCGCGCACATGCTTCTCATGCCGAAGTACCCCTCGTCCGGCCGCTCCGCACACATGCACCCCGCCGCGCCGCTCCCGGCGCTCCCGGGCAACGGGTCCGCCACGTACTTCATCGCCGCGAACCTGTACGACTACGGCCCGCACCTGCCCGCGTGGACGCGCCAGATAGCGCTGCTCATCGAGCACCTCGGGCGCGCACGCGTGTTCGTGTCCGTGTACGAGTCCAACTCGCACGACGATACGAAGGCGCGGCTGCGCGCGTTCGGTGACGACCTGCACCGCGCGGGGTGCGCAGCCGTGTCGTGCTCGACACGGACGACCGGCGCCGCCCTGGGTGGCAGAGCAACGGCCACGAGCGGGTCTCGTACATGGCCGACATGCGCAACAAAGCGCTCGAGCCGCTCGAGGAAGGGCTCGACGGCAGGCGCTTCGACCGCCTCATCTTCTTCAATGACGTGTATTTCGACTGGCGTATGCTTTCCCTTCTTCGCGCCGTGGTTCGCCACTCACTTGCACGCAGAATCCATCATCCGGCTGCTCGCCACGAACGACGGCGCCTTCGACCTCGCGTGCGCGCTCGACTTTGACGGCATCGGCCTGTACGACACGTGCGTCCGCTCCGTGTATCGCTGACCTCCTGGTATTAATCCCACTCTCAGATGGGTGATCCGCGACGCATGCGGGCAGCGCACGAAGGAGATCTGGCCGTACTTCGCGCACGACCCCGTCGCCGTCGACAAGCTGCGCGCCGAGCAGCCCGTCGAGGTCGCCGCGTGCTGGAACGGCGTCGCGGCGTTCGACGCCGCGTGGTTCCTGCCCCGCCGCCCGCATCCTCGTCGCCCTACACACCCGCTGCGTCGCCGCCACCTGGCGCGCCGCTGCGCTTCCGCGGCGACACCGCGTGCCCCGCGTCCGAGTGCTTCCTCATCGGGTACGACATGCACCTGCGCAGCGCGCCCGCCCGCCCGCGCATCTTCGTCAACCCACAGGTCACCGTCGGTGCGTCGCCGCGCTTTCTACCCTCTTATCTTCTCATGAACCACTAGCGTACACCGCGCAGAACTTCCTGTACTACGCACGCCTGCGGCACCTGGCGCTCGCGCGCCCGTGGCGTGTCGTGTGGGAGGACTGGATCGCGCACGGGCTGTTCGCGTGGGTGTCTGACCACTTCTGGCTGAAGGATGGGGAGCAGTGTCCGTTTGAGCGAGAGGGCTGGTGAAGCGGAGTACTGTCCACCGTAGCGGGTAGTGTGTATGATTGTAATCAGACTTGTGGATCGTACATTGTACTCAAATTGTAGGTATGATAATGGCGAGAAGCACTGGTGGAAAACTACGCTGGCCGCGGCCACACATTGATGCGCCGCCCAACACTCGACCAAACAACAC
Organism: Mycena sp. CBHHK59/15; assembly: GCA_029204085.1. Lineage (NCBI taxonomy): Eukaryota > Fungi > Basidiomycota > Agaricomycetes > Agaricales > Mycenaceae > Mycena > Mycena sp. CBHHK59/15. Next base: position 60,924 of record JARGXW010000724.1, read on the forward strand.
ACAGCCGATTCGCCTCTTGCTCGCTTCAACACCATGAACTCCAAGACGCTTTGCTAATCGTGGACTTGCAGGAGGATTTTCTGCCGCCGGTAAATCTTCTGTCCTCGAATCTCTGCGGGCTTACAATACATGCAAGCCAGAACGGAAGCTTGGCTGTCTCTGGGGGTCGCGACATCGTCCCCGTCATCAACAGTCTTCTCGCGTCGCCACTATTTGACGTGAAAGTTGCCACTAAAGACTGGCATCCCGCGGACCACATCTCTTTCGCTGCGAACCATCCGAACCGAACAATCGGCCGTTCGAATGTTTCGCGAAAGTCGTCAACCCGTACAATGCGTCCGAGAGCTACGAGACGCGGCTGTGGCCTGTGCACTGTGTCCAGGGCACACCGGGCGCACGGCTCGTCCCGGAGCTCGATGTGGACAAGGTCGATAAGATCATCGAGAAGGGACAGGACAAGCGGGTGGAGATGTATTCCGCATTTGCTGATCCGTTCGAGAATCCCCGAGTGGCTCAGAGCGAGCTTCAGGGATATCTGAAGGAGCAGAGTGTTGGTAAGGTGTATGTCGTCGGGCTGGCCATGGATTATTGTGTCAAGGCTACTGCCGAAGATGCGGCGAAGGAGGGTTTCACTACGTTCATAATTGAGGACGCGACCAAGGCGTCGATGCAGGGGAGGGTTGGACCAAAGCCAAGCGGAAATGCAAGGCAGAGGCATCAAGTTCGTCGGAGCAAAGACGTTCCAGTTCAAGTTTAGTGTTGTCGTTAGTGCTAGCAAGGATCTGTATCTTTAGATGTATCGCTTGTACTGTACGTAGTCATCGGCGTTTTGTATCTGCCCTCCGAGTCCGAGTCGGATCCGCTTTTCATGTATGTATTACAGCCATATTTTCAATCTTGTGCCGCCAACGCCAAAGCAGAGCTGTTCGATGACCTTCAATTTCGATCAAGCCGGATGTGATGCGCGCTGATAAGATTGAGATAGATTGACAGCGCACGGATCGGGCGCCTTTGTACTTGTGGTGGCGGCACGCGTCTCTTTGAGCACCTCTCTACCGCGATCTACGCGCGCTTCCGTGGCACCAGCACACCGGATGGGCAAGAAGAACGCGGACGGACGCATGCGCAGAACGGGCCGACACGACGTACTACCCGCACGAGCGGCGAACCCAGACGTGCAGGACGCGGAGCTGTTCCATGTGGCGGGGACATGTTTGAGCTGCGCATGAAGGACGGGGAGCGGGTGGCGGTGAGCGGGCCGGCGGTGGGGGTCGGGGCGGACATGGGCGGCGGGCGCCGACGCAGAGCAGGCGCAGCTGACGGCGGCGGCGCTGGCGGCACGAACGAGCTGATCGCGACGGCAAAAGAGCTGTACCTGTCCCTCGGCGGGGGTACGGGCGACGCGGAGGGCGATTCGGACGGCGAGTCAGACGCGGACGGCGAGCGGGAGGTGGAGGCGTTCCTCGGCGCCGACAAGGAGTACTGGCGGGCGCTGCCGCGGAGCGTGCGGGAGTTCGTGGGGGGCGTGTACCGGATGAAGGGCGGGCGGGCGGGGATACGGCGCTGGGGTACGACCCGAGCGTGTTCAACGACGGCGGGTTTGCGCGCTCGGTGCGGGAGGCGGCGGAGGCCTTGACGCAAACGGCAAGCGCGCCCCGGGCTGTCCCGGGGGTGGCGCGTGGCGTCCCGGGCGGCACGCTCGCCGTCCCCGCGGCTGCTCCCACCGCCCGTACGCATTTCCACGGCTCATCGCCGCCTGTGCTAATCCATTTTATCTAGCCGCCATCGCCCGCCGAAATATTCAGACTCCGACCCGGTCTGCTGACCAATACTTTTCACCGGAGCGACGACAAGAGTCTGTCGACGACGTTTCTGTTGCCGCCGCAGCCGCCCTGCCCGCCGCCGCCAGCCCCGCACCAATGCCACCGCCGCCCCCGCCTCCGCCGTCGAGCGTCTCCATTGGCAAAAAGCCCATGGCCTATCAGCAGGCCGCCCCGCCCACCGCACCCCGCAGCGCCCGCGCCGCCAGCAAGGCGCCGCTCGCCGCTGGCGGTTACCCGCCTGCGCCCTCACCACACGCCCCCGATCCCGGAAAGGCCAAGCAGAACAAGATCTGGAGCACCAGCTCCAGCGAGGAGCGTGAGCGGATAAGAGACTTTTGGCTCGCGCTCGGCGAGGACGAGCGCCGCGACCTCGTCAAGGTCGAGAAGGACACCGTGCTGCGTAAGATGAAAGAACAGCAGAAGCATAGTTGTTCGTGTGCTGTCTGCGGCAGGAAGAGGTACGGTCGTCTGAGCTCAACTTGTGATATTTATTGAGATTCTCTCTGCCAGAAACGCTATCGAAGAGGAACTCCAGGTGCTCTACGACGCGTACTACGAGGACCTCGAGCAGTACGCGCTCTACCAGCAACAGTACCTGTCCTCGAACCGCACCCTCCCCCCGCCCCCAGGGCCTGGCCCATTCCCCGGCTCCGTCGAGGTTGACCGCTATGGTGCCGTCGTCAGCGGCGCCGTGGGATACCCGCCCGCCGCACCGCCCGCCAAGCCTCCGCGCGCACGCAGGAAAAAGGCCGCCCCGCGTGACCTCGATGACGACGTGTACGAGGAGGAGGAGGAGCGCGGGAGCGTGGACGACGACGACGGGGACGGGGACGGCGATGGCGACGACGTTCCCGTGCCGGTTAACGGTGTAAACGGCGGCGTGAACGGGCGGGGGCGCGGGATGCCGCCGTCGATGCGTGGGCGAGGGGGCGGGCGGGGCGGTGTGGACATGAAGGGCAAGATCACCGCGGGTGTGGGGCTGGCGTGGGCGGCCCCACGTCGATCCTAACTGTCGCGGACGACCTGCTCAAGAACGACGGGCAGAAGTTCCTCGAGATGATGGAGCAGCTCGCCGAGCGGCGGATGCAGCGAGAGGAGGAGGCCGCGGGGGCGTGAGTGGGGACGAAGTGCGTATTTTCTCGCTGCGACGTATTCACGCTCACGACCGCAGGATGACGGCTCGGACGATGGCGACCTAGATGGATCCGAGGACGACGGCGCGGATGACGGGGACAGCGAAGGGAGGATGATGACAGCGAAGGCGACGATGGAGATGGAGACAGCGAGGGTGACGAGGACGACGGCGAGAGTGAGGGTGACGAGGACGACCTCGACGGGCCGGAAGAGGTGCAGCAGCTTTCCCTCTCTTTGTCTTCGGCTGACGTCGTCCAGGTGATGACGGAAGAGCAAAAAATGGAGGAGGGCAAGCGAATGTTCTCGATCTTCGCGGCGCGCATGTTCGAGCAGCGCGTGCTGCAGGCGTACCGCGAGCGCGTTGCGCAGGAGCGCCAGCTGCAGCTCCTCCGTGAGCTCGAAGACGAGGATAAGCTCGAGCGCGAGAAGGAAGCCAAGAAACAGACGCAGAACCAGAAGAAGAAGGACAAGAAGCGGTGCGTGTCGGCGTGCCTGCAAGTCGAAATTGATGCTGATCAGTTTTCTAGTCAACAAAAGCAGGCCAAGGAGGAGAAAGAGGCGCAACGGGCAGCGGAGAAGGCGGCGGAGGAGGCGGCTGCCAAGGCGAAGCAGGCTGCGCTGGAGGAGGAGCAGCGGAAGCGGCGCGAAGAGGAGCGCCTGCGGCGGGAGGCGGCGCGTAAGGCGCAGGAGGAGGAGAAGACGCGCAAGGAGGAGGAGCGGCGCAAGCGCCTGACGGAGGAGAAGGAGAAGGAGGCGGAGCGCGAGCGGAAGCGGCGCGAGAAGGAGGAACGGATGAAGGCGGAGCGCCGGGACAAGGAGGAGAAGGAGCGCAAGAGTCGCGAGGAGCGTGAGGCGAAGGTGGCCAAGGAGCGCGCGGCCCAGCTCGCGGCCGCCAAGGAACGAGAGGAGAAGGAGCGCGAGAGGAAGAAGGCCGCAGCAGCAAAGGAGCGCGCGAGGAACGCGAGGCGAAGGAGAAGGCGGAGAAGGCCGCACTGCAACAGCAGCAGCAGCAGCAACAGCAACAGCAACAGCGCGCCGCAGCAGCCAAGAACAACGCGCGTGCTGCGGTCACGTCGCCGACCCCGCCGCGGAACGCCCACGTCAACAACTCCAACGCGGCTGCGTCTGGATCGAGTCAGCGCAATATGGTACCCACCACTAACGGCAACGCCGCACAGCCCAAGAAGATTTTAAACAAGCCTGTGCCCGTGCCCGTGCTTGCAGTCGTCCAACCCGTGTCGCCGACCGTCCAGCTCGCTGCCGCAGCGGCCGCCGCGCGCCAGCAGCAGCACATGCCACCGCAGCAGCAGCAGCGCCCAGTGCTCCCGCTCCATGGACACTCGCTTTCCATGTCACATCCACACTCGCAGCCGCAGACGCCCCTCACGCCGCAGATGCAGCAGCACCTCCCCCCGACGCCCATATACATGCAGCAGGCCCGTCGACGCTCTCGCCACGCCCCGCGTTCGTCCCGCCCAGCCCGTATGGCTTCGGCCCTGGCCCGTCGTCCATCCAGCAGCAACAGCAACAACAGCCGCCGACGCCGCGCGGCTTTGCTCCGCCGCCGCCGACGTCCGCGAGTATGAGCGCCGTCGGCTTCGACCCGAGCACGTCCTTCCACCGTACGGGCGGACTCCCCACGTCCGCGTCGCTCCCGCTGGCCCCGACGCCCGCGCCCATCGGCCCGCCGCCCAAGCTCGCGCCGGGCCCCGGACGCCGTGCGTCGCTCCTCAGCGGGGACCCCGGACCCGTCGCACGCCCGTCACCCATCGCGCGGCCCGCACCAGCGACGGAGTCCGGCTCGGGGTCTGCGTCGCCTGCGCGGCGCTCGCCGAGCCCGAAGGGCACGCTGGGCTCCTCGGCGCTGCTCGCGGACGACGACGAAGTCGTGCCCGCGCGGCGGCCTGGCACCGGCGCGGCGGTCGGACAGGGTTGGGGTGCACCTGCTGCGATCGGGGGCGGGCGTGGGGCGCCGTGGGGCGCGCCAGGGTCCGCGCCAGCGTTCAATGGTGCCGGGATAGGGCGTGGCGCTGGCGCCGGCTCGATGTGGGGGAACGCCGCGGTAAACAGTACCGCGGAGTGGCATCCCGCTGCGATGGGCCAGTTCTTCCCGCGTCCGCCATACCTCAGCGGCGCACCGCACAACCCCGCAGCGGCGTCGCCGCCCCCGCACTCGGGCGGTAGCTGAGTGTGCAGCCGCCCTGCCTTGTTCTCTCGCAATTTTCTTGGCCCTGATGCCCAAGTTACGCACTCCAATCGTTTCGCTCTTCCCCTGCACGTGCTGCTGCTGCACGTTTTTCTTCAATCTCTGTTCACTTACTAGCATTCTCTCCTTTTACATTGACATGATTGATTCCATGATCTAATACTCAATAAACACATTTATCAAAAGAGTCAAACTGGAGGCACGCTTGGGGCACGCGCTTGAGTGAGGAGGATGAGATGCAGAACTGAAAATTACCGAATATGGTATCCTCCGATTTGGAGCTTGGTGCTGTTTGTCTGCAGCTCTCTACTTATGGACCCCGCGACGCTCGACCTGTACCGGCCACTGCCTGCGCCAAGGCGGCGCCGGTGAAGCTGAAGCTCACGGCCGCGAGTCCGTTCACACCGGCGTATGTCAAGTCTGTGGTCACGCAGGCCAACCCCGCGGAGATCTATGCGAACCGGGTGCATGGACGCATGCTACTGCTGGAGAACTCGGCCAAGGAGAGCCGCGAGGAAGGAGCGAGACGCAAAGAAGGCCAAGGCGAAGGAGGCGAAGGAACGCAAAAAGCTTGGTGTTTTGGGCAGGAGGCAGGGGAGCGCGAGAGAGCTGGGGCTGTGGGGATTTGACCAGAGTCAGGCAAAGTCAGTCTTGGTTTCTTGTGCTTCTTGTACGATGTAACATCAAGTGTAGGTTCACGCTCTTCTGCCTCTGCATCACCTCTGGATGGGATACATGTCCGAACTGCTTAATCTGCCTCAGCCTTCGTCGGGCCCGCCGCGACCGCCGTCGGGAGCCGCTATGCATCCCAAGTTGCTCAAGGCTGATTTCCACGGCTCCATAATGACAGGTGGTCGACTTGCTATGCTTTTTCTCCCTTTTTTCTCATTCTTTTCTAGTCCATCAAACGAAAAACATCTCGATCCTCGGAATCTCCGGTATCGTAATACACGAGACCGAGCGAACGTTCAAGGTCGTAACCAAGGAGAACAAACTCAAGGGTAAAACAACCTTCTATTCGCCCGTCTCCTTGATTCCTGATCACACTCGCAGTCCTACCGAAGCATAACTCGATATTCACGTTCGCGGTACCCGTCTACTCGACCCTCCCCGCCTCGCACGACGCGAGCACCCCGCTGCCGATCCTGGGGCTGCAGAAGCCCTGCTGACGTGCTCGACTCCCCGCACATCAGGTTCGAACTGCACGGCAACCAGTTTTGCTTCCGCTCGGCGGACAGGGCTGGCCGTAAGTTCAAGGCTAAGGAGACCATCGAGCTGTGAGGCTGGTAGCAGATCTTGCTACATCGAGCTCCGAG
>JARGXW010000725.1:0-67384 GCA_029204085.1 Mycena sp. CBHHK59/15
ACTGTCCTCAGTCACTGGCGGACGGATGGATGTGGAACTTGAAGGTGCGGAAAAAATGATGGGCTCAGTAGATCATCATAGCCCTAGCTCCGTAGCAAGGGGGTACCGTTTTGTGAATGACGGAACATATGCCGGTTTTTGTTTTTTAGACCCCTTGGGCTCGACCAACCAACCACGTCATACCACGTGATGGCCTAAAAAGGCAATTATTCACGTGCATGCTTGGGCGGGTCGCGAAAACTCGTCCCGAAGACAGTTGCACCGAGAAATACACTCGAATACGGCTCATTCAGCAGAGGTTTGATGTTAAATGTAATAAATCCAAGACATTGTCATATTTTCCTGCCATACAGCATCATACACACAGTTCGCAGCCTTCATTTCTGCACCGTACCACATTCGGGTGTTCCGAACTATCCAGAGGAGCCGCCGAAGATCCGCAAATGCATGCCGAAAGCGCTGCTGACAAGTCCTTCAATTCCTCCCGCTCTTTGCGCTTGCGACCGGAGCGTCTCACAGTTGGTTCTGCTCACAGATTGGGAGTGACAGTGATTCCCGGAGGCGTCGAGGAAGTCGGAGCACTGGAGACCGCGTCGGGCATAGTGGCCGGGGCGCTGCTTCCATTTTCCTGTTCGTCGTGGTCGGCCAGATCCTACTCAAATGAGGGAATTATAACTGTGACACAGCTGTGATACCCACCTCAGTTTCCGGGACGGACTGCAACAATGGCCCAATCTGAGTTGAAGGCAAATCGGAGTCAGGAATATGCTCCAATGGTGAGGGAGACCGCCATTCAACAGTGGGCAATTCAAGTTCAGAGTCATAATCTTGGGGGGCCTTCGGCGATGGGATCGGGGAGTCCAAGTTCATGAAGGAATCATCATCACTCAAGTCGGGAGCATCCGAATGGTCACTCTGTTCGGGCCCTTCAACTATGTAACCAAGGTGAAGTATATATGAGTACCGTAACATCGGGATTATTCAGAGCTCAGCTATAAAAGAGGCCCCACTTTTCCACAACCTCAGATGAACAGTCCGCCACGCCAAATGGAAGCCTGCTTCGTCATCTCCAGCATCCTTCTGTCCGTCGCCTATGGCACAGCCCATTCTATCGTCGCCAACATGATTGGTCACGGGATCCTCGCCATCGTCCATCCCGCCACATACGTTCCTACCCTCCCCTCCGCAGCATTCACTCCATTATATGGCACCCCCATCTTCATGGCTGGAGTGTTAGTGTGGTGGGGGGTCAGTTGCACAGTTTAGACCCATATCAGCACTACTAACCAGATTACAGCGCAACCAGCATCGCTATCCCATCTGGGCATCTCTTGCTCGGGACTATCTTGCGATCATGGCGTCTTCGGTGTCCTCCGAACGTGCATTTTCTTCTGCCGGAATCACGATCAGTAAACGTCGAAACCGGTTGAAGGGAGACATCGTCGAGGCACTCCAGGTTCTGAAGTGCATGATTCGGCGCGATCTGCTCTTCCGGCTCCCAGAGGTGATGGTCGATGATGATACGGAACCGGAGTTCGGAACAGAGGCGGAGAAAGAGGAAAAAACGGATCCGGAGAAAGGTGGTACCTGGGACTTTTTTATTGACGACGATCCGGATAATTATGAACTAGATGTATTTGTAGACGATACTTAAGGTGTTAAATACAGACACAGTACCATACGCAACCTCCAGAGCGCACCGTAAAAATGTACACCAAAGCTCAGGCTCAGGACCGGGCTTTGGGCCTGGCTTGGGCTTCACTGGGCTTGGGCTTGGCCGTTGTCCAAGTGGCTTACAAGGAATCGGTCTTCGTTATGCGGGTGCGTAAAGTTTTTTTTCTATTTTTTTTTTTGATCTAATGGAAGTACAGATTGGAGAAATGCTCACTCGCCGCAGACTACCGGAGCAGCTCGTCAATCTCCTGCGCCATACCCGGGTCATTAAGGCTGGACGCCAGGTCAATGCAGACCTTCGACAGCTAGACTATTTCCCCGGCGCTCTCGACTTGGCGGTATTCGCAAAGGAGCGTTTCCTGATCAAGAAAGCCACTGTTTCGTTGGCAGACCTTGTCGCAGCTCTATTACACGAATCCCTTCCCAAGCCAACTGCCGAGCGCATCAGCAGTAACTGGTCAGATGCAGAGTTGACCCAGGCGCAGCTCGAAAACGCTGCGCGGGATGCTTATGCCTCACTCCACCTCTACAACGAGATCGCCAAAACACCACTTCCATCATTGCCCTCTTTGAATTCCACTTTATTACCCGGTACTCCTGTTTTGCTCCTCACCGATGACAACAAGAAGGGCAAAAATCGAAATACTGTCGGCTCCAGCAGAAATCGAGTGAGCGAGTGGGTCAATAACGGCTTCTAGCGCTCAAGAATGAGAATGGAAGCAGGCTGGTGACTCCCTCGCGCCAGAGATGATGGAAGTGAAGAAATGAGATGGATTGAGGAATGCGCTGACAGGTCTACAGATTATCTCGAATGATCACCGCAGATCACCGCCACAGTGTTTCTTCCCGTTTGATCACCTCGGATCCCACCGACTTTTCACTGGGGCTGAAGTCTAGCTGTACCGTAGAGGGCAGTCATGATCTGGAGTTTGCCGAATAGGCGACGGAGTTGACCCCACGCGGCGCGATCGTTGGTAGGGGGGTGACATGGAGACGCCAGGCAACGGTGTTGGTGTCATTGACGAGGAGGACTATTCCGTGGACGGTGATGGAGTCGCGGAAGAAGTCCCATGCCTGGCCGGCGGAGACCTGTGGCCCGAAAGCGTCCCGGTGGGTCTGAACGAACTGCGAGATTTCGCTGTTCGTCCCGATCGTGGTGCGGATGAGGTCCCTCGCGGCGTTCGCTCCCCTGACGGTGTTGGGGAGGGTGAAGCCGGCGAAGATACCAACGAAGCCGCTGACGGGCATGTCGTAGGGGATAGCGAAGAGGGTGACGCCAGAGGATGAAATGATGCAGGCGTCAAGGATGGCTTGTGAGAGCTGGTCGGGGATGTCGGCGGCAAGCCAGAGGGAGGGGCTAGTGCCGTTGGCGGCGGTGGGCGGGGTGCCGAGGGTGAAGCCGGTCGGATCGATATTGATATAATTGCCTATCGCATCACGGATGAGGCCATGGGTCCGCATGACAGCACCATTCCCGCCGCTCACGACCAGGAATATCTTGGGGAATAGTGATGCGAAGTTCTTGGGCTGCGGCTGCGGGCTAGGGACACTGGGGGCGAGGCGGTATTTCCGCGCGTATTTCACACAAGAATAATGCTCCAGGCTTGTGTGGTTGGTCTCAGTGACGCGGTGTACAATACTGTCGTCTCCGAGACAAAGACACACCCCACGGTGGCCAGCACCGGGGGGGGTGTCTTTGTGTGGCAGGGCGGCGGGGTTGTCCTCGAGGGTGTGCGACGTCGACGCCGGGAAGATAGCGAGGAGGGGATGGGAAAAAAAACGGGACATGCGGCGAAAAATGCCACGTCTTTGCATGCCGTGTAACTCCGCATTGTCCACATTATCCGCACGCAGCGATGACGCAGGTGGACTGGAGGTGGGACCGGAGTCCACAGTTTACCTGCGTCATTGTTCCGGGTCTCTGGGCCCGAATATCCCGCTTGGGGCGAGGAAAAACCAGTACCGGGTGTTCTTCGGCGGCTCACGCGGCACTCGGCGTTCAGAAATTCGCCGCATGAGCAGCACAAAGAGCGGAGTGGCAAGGAGGGATGGAGGGAGTGCCGCATGGGCTCGGGGGCGGGCTCGCTCGACGCTCGGTGGAGGGGGTCATCGTGAGGTAAGGTATTAGTCGGCGGCGCATGCGGGACTTCTTTGGGTTTGAATGTAGGTGATGTTATGGGACACGGATCATCTTTTACAATTGTTCATGGCGGCGCTGTAGCCGACGTATCGGTGGCGTCTCGGGGGGTGAGCGGTGTCTGCGCATCCCTGCCAGGCTCAGGCGACCCGCAGGCGTCGCCGTCATCGTCTAGCAGGGAGGCGTACCCTTCCCAGCGGCGTGGGAAATCCGACCGTTGTGGTGGTGCGGAACAAGGGGCCCCCCTCACAGCGAATCTTTACAAAAGTCATTAAGGGCAGACACTCAGAGCCATTCAGGAAGGCAACATTTATCAACTTAGATCGTATCCAGTGCTCCGTGCATGAAGTCTCTGATTACACTCCTACCGACAAAATGATTTGGAAATCTATACGTTCCACAAATCTGAGACGACTTCACCGTGAATTATTTTGGAAGTCGATTCACAACATTTTCAGAGTCGGTGACTTCTGGACACACATTGACAATCTTGAAGCTATTGCAGTCTGCCCGACATGTGGTGTCCCGGAGAGCCTTGAACACATTGCAATGGAATGTGATGCCTCAGGGGCAAAATTAATTTGGCAACTGACCGAGGACCTCTGGGCCATGAAATATTCAAACTGGCCCCCCTCAGCTGGGGACTTATCTTGGGTTGCAACCTAGTTAAATTTAAACACTCGAATGGGAAATTGATCCCTGCTATGGGACGATTATTTGCCATTCTGGTATCCACAGCCTGGCACACAATCTGGAACATCCGGAATGATAAGGTTCTAAAGAACCCACACCGTAACATTACAGATGTTGAGATTCACAACCGATGGCTGAAATCTGTGAATTCTGCACTAGGAGGAGATCGAATCCTCACCAATAAAATGAAATTTGGTAATCTTGCGCTGAATAAAGATCTTGTCCTAAGAACATGGAGTGGTCTACTAATGAACGAAGCTGCTCTGCCAGACGATTGGACTTACACAGTGGGGGTTTTAGTGGGTATACAGCCATTGACATTGAATGATCCAAGAAATGGGATAGGATAAATTTATTATGGCTGGAGTCCCACACTATGGTACTTGTGCGTAATGGCATTTCCTCCCTGGACAACTTCCCCGGCATTAACTAGATTTATCTGGTAGACCCAGCGGATGACCTTTGGAATGCTTCTGCAGACTGAATTTCATTATCCCAAACGCTCCAAAAAAAAAAAAAAAAAAAAAAAACACCATCATCTGCCACTTTCCCACGACGGCCTTCGCTGGTCGGCGGCGGGACGAAGCGAGCTGGCAGTGGTCGATGTGTCAGGGAGTGGGTTTACAGCTGGGTTTGCAGCCATGGTGACCCCCGCCAACGTAGCCTACGAGCTACACCGCACATAGCGGCAGTAGCCTATGAGCTACATAAAATACAGTGGCTCTTTGGAGAACGATTCTGTTGTCTGAACTTTGCGGCCATGACCTGCTACATGGGAGACCTGAACGACAGCTTTCTTTTCTCCCTTCTTGACACTTTCTGGCGACCGCTCTCGCTGCTGTCGACGACCCCGACTGCGACGTCGAGCCCCACACGCTGGCTTCCTCCACTTCACCAGACTCATATCTCACTCCTCTTTCTCCTCGCACTACCGCCGTCTTGCATGGCGTCTCGCAAAAGCTGGCCGAACTTCCTCCCTTTTATTCGGCTGGTCCGTCTTCACGCCCTGAATTTCAGCGTCTCCAGCGCCTCCAGCTGCCACGAAAGCGCGCCGACGTCTCCACTCCATCGTCCCCTCCCCCCGCCAAAGCGACCAAGAAAGTAACCATGCCGGACGGTCCAGAGAAGGACGTTGACATGGCCGTTGATGTATTTCCCCATTGCCATCATCCATTACTCCGTTACTGACGGCCGTCTAGTATGATAACTACCTAGCTGGCCCGAAATCGTACAAACCTGCAGTATTAGGATGGATGAAGGACTTGATCAAGATGAATCACCGAGACGACGTGATCCAATTGCTCGATGAGACCCCCGGTGCGCGACATTTGACAGCACCGCCATAAATCTAACAACCATATAGAGACGTGCATGGCGATCGTAATCCTCGCTTCCGACTTCCTCGATCGCGGGCGTGGGCCCGGTGCGATAAAGGTGTCGCTCGTGTCGCGCAACATTCCCGATGCCGACAAAATTGACGTGTACCCTCCCACCCCAAAGGTGCAGGTCCCCACCATCTGGGGCAAGCTGGGCATGCCCTGGACCAACATCGCTACCGAATGCTCGCCCGGCTTTCTGGCGGCGACGCTACGGGACCCTGTGTACCACCATTTCCACAACGGCTTCCCCATCACCTTCTATTGTCTCAGGGTGCAGCCCGAATCGCCTTGGGTCTTCGCTGTCTATTTCGACATCACCACCCTCACTACGGCTGTTGAGTTCAAGGACGCGGCCTTTGCTAAATTACTCGCCGATCCCGGCGTCGTCCAGATGGTGGATAACGACCACAGCAATATCCCGGGCGAGCATGACACCAAGTTTGTCCTCGACGTCGCCAAGCGCTTTGCTGAGGTCAGCACCTGCACCGTTCGACGCCGCGGCCAATTCGGTAGCATTCCCCTCACTGCATATCGTCTTCTCTTCCCCCCGATCTCAAAAGACCCTGCTGCGACCGAACAGCTCCAGAAGCACATCATGTCTTCTGGCTTCGCCTTCGACATTCCTAAACGGGGCGAAGCGAAGCCTTGGTTTGGTCCTAATTCGCAGTACCCCGAGCCGATGTCATGCTCGCAGTGCCACGGTATCGACCACTACAACGAAGACTGCCCCATCATCCTCTCTGACGGCTACCAGACACTTCACGGCATGACGGAGACCACCTCGTCGGTCCCGACCTCGCTGTCTATCGTACCCGACGCACCTGCCACCAATGACTGGGCCACGGTTCCCTACCGAGGACGTGGCCATGCTCGCGGAGGACGACGTGGATACTTTTGTGGTGGTCGCAGCTTCCGCGGTAACGGCCGCGGCTATATGCCTTATCACTGAGCACCGCTACCTCTGCCCTCCTCTTCCTCCTCTACTGTACAACACTTACGCGTTGCGTTGATCTCGATGTACAACATCCATGCCCCTCTTCCCAGTTGATGTATAACACCCATGCCCTATCATTTTTTTATGTGAGGTGTCCCCCCCCAGCTGAAAGAGAAAAGAGATAGGGATGGGGCCGCACTACTCTCCCGAAAAATCGGTCATTCCAAGGGCTTCAATTTGCCCGGAAAATTGCCCAAGCTTTTCGTCCCAAAGATGGTCAGATTTAATCGGTCGCTCGGCCGATTTGGGAATCCCTTGGAATGGCGGGGTTGCCCATTTTTGGCAGTGGAGCGGCCTGGAGCCACCGGGTTTGCACATGGCAAAAATGCCACCAGGTGGCTCCGGTCGCTCATGCGCAACCTGTCTAATGTGGACGAGGGAGATTTGTGGCTGTTGAATTGAAGCTCAGTCTCAATGGGACAATGCAACTGCAGAAAGATTTCTGCCACCTTAAGGCGTCGCTGTAAATTAACGTTGAAAAAGAATTTCGACGGCAATATGAATCTGGACATAGCACTATACAACAGGCGAGTGAGTTTCTGCCTCCTAATCTTCCGAAGTCTCCACCACTTCTGGAAGAGTTTCGTTCATTTGTGCGTACTTCAACCACTTGCGGAGCCTCTCCTGATCCATGTCCATCAGTCCTTTCTTCAGCCTCTTCTCAATGCGCTCTTTGAGATCCTGTTGATCATCCTGAAGGCGCAAAAGGAAGCTCGCGAACTGGAATGCCTGGATCGGAACAGAAATGTCGAAGATGTGGACATTGCGCTCGACAAGGTAACTTTGCTAAGAGCAGATGAGTACTCGAATGCTGGCGGGCATCACAAAGTCTGATGACTTACCTTCTGTGTCGACGATCTGTGCGCCATAAGTATGGGACCCAACTTGCCAGAAGTTACGAGGCAGTAAAATGGACATTCTTCGATCCCCAAAGCAGAGTAGAAGGCTACCAGCGACGCCAGGTACATTCGTCCCTGGTTCAGAGCCCTCCCCTCATCGTAAGATGGCTTTTTGTATTCAGCTACAAAATGGGGGAGCAGAAGTTTTCCCGCAAAATCGGGACGCGTCCACAATTCGGTCACGGTAGATATTCCAGACGTTTCGGTGGTAGATACGTGGAAAGGGTTCTGCAAAAATCTTTTGTTGGTGTCGCGGGAGACGGTTTTCGGTGGCTTGTTGGAGTCCTTGGGCGAAATCATGAATTCGGCCATGGCGTCGCCCATCAAACGAGGCTGGATGGGATAAAACAGTAGCACATCACATATTCCACTCCGAGGTTCCTGACGAGAACGAGCTTCGACAAGCTTTCGCACTTTATCCGGATGCTTTAGGATCATATTGAATTCTTGGTAAAATTTTTCTGCCTGTGTCTCCGCAATGAGAGCTTGCTGGGAAATCAGCATGGCTGGTCCGTACGAATCTTCCGCAGCCTGAGAGGCCTGCATACAGAGCGATCAGTCCTTTTCGAGCTGTGTCTGGTGAGCTTCCGCGACTGATTTAGGATCCGCCGACTCCACGAGTTCGTTTCTCGCAAAGGGAATGCTTTGTTCAAGTCTTTGAAGAAGTCAAGCTTCAATTAAACAAAGCGATGTCGACCACTTACAGAACATATGGCGAACCATCCTCCTGGTCCTGGGCGTAGAAATGGAACAGAAGGGAATCGAAGTCATATATACTCTCGGCCTCCTTGACATTGATTCCGGGTCGACGTCCCTGCATGATGTTGCGTGTGAACGATCCGGCCAAAACGTATAGTAGCGCGGACATGTGTTCTTCGAACCACCGTTGGTGTTCGAGCGTCAATG
Organism: Mycena sp. CBHHK59/15; assembly: GCA_029204085.1. Classification (NCBI taxonomy): domain Eukaryota; kingdom Fungi; phylum Basidiomycota; class Agaricomycetes; order Agaricales; family Mycenaceae; genus Mycena; species Mycena sp. CBHHK59/15. Next base: position 8,683 of record JARGXW010000725.1, read on the forward strand.
GCCCGGAATTCGGGGCGAGTGGCGCGGCTCGAATCTCCTCAGCTTGCTTGAACAACAGGTCCCTCGCTCGGGTCAAAGAACTATCCACGGGACAGGATTTCTAGCCCATTTTTTAATTACGATCCAACGAGCGCATTGAACACGTACAGCGTGCCAAGACGAGGGCCAGACAAAGCCGCAAATCCTGTCGTATTGAGCGAGCTTTTCGTTGAATTCTGTAGCCTCAACCCGGGCTGATGGATCAAGTTTATCTATAGTGAAAGGAATTCGACCAGCCAACGAGATGCAGTGATCGAACACCCATGTCAACGTGTCCGCCTGCTCGCTAGGTAAACCTTGAGCTGATAGTTTAGTGAACCTGGCGAATGTTGAGCTTTGGCCAACATTCCTCCGGATCGACATACGCGGAGCTGGATTTGTAAGATTTGGGCTTCTTGGTCGTAGTGGCGGATTCAGAGGGCTTGTTGTTCGCTGGTCCGCTTGAGGTTTCCTTCGAAGCACTGCCGCAATCACTGTCATTCAAACCACACGGACAAGAAAAGTGATTGGATGACAACATGTATCAACAAATACACACACTTTCTTCCTTTCCTTTCCCCTCCTTCCACTCTCTATGTCTTACAACTATATCACACAAGACTGGCCCAGGTATTCAATTCAGCTACCTGATGCATGATGATGTCTCCTACACAGGTAGCAACTGTTTGAGCGCAAGACCCCATCCGCGCACCCCAGCGCAGTCCCCATCACTCGTTTGCATGCAGATCCAATGTGAGTCAGGGCCATGCCAACACATATGGCTTGGTGTGACTCCTGGGCACAGGTCGCTGGGCTCATTTAGGATGAGACCACGTGACCGATGGGCCAACGTGTGTTCCATTGGCTGCTGTGGGTGGCCGCACAGCACCCTGTATGCTGGATGCAGGTGTACTCGCCAATGCAAGATGGCACAGGTTGGTGCCGCAGGAGCACATCCCCAGCACAAATCAATGTCCAGATTCGATGTGATTGGGTGGTGGGCAGTGGAGCTGGGATGCCAAGGTGAGTTCTTCGGTGATTCAGTTCCTATACATATACTGATGTCTCCCGTGCAGCTTGGCCCGAGCGACGAGTTGGCGCGTGGGCATTGGGCTGCAGTGAAAGAGTGGGCACATCCACACACCGCACCACACCCATGCTGGATGCAGGTGCTGTCGCCCTGCGAAGACAGATTGGATGCAACGCCGTGGCTGCACGCTCCCCAGAACGTGGATCGACACCACTGTCCCGATCCAAAGGCGTGTACTTCGGTCCAGCTCCTGTACACGTGCTGATATCTCCCAGATAGGTGACGAGTAAGACCACATCCATGGCATGCACAGGCCTCCACCGGGGCGCCCATGGCGTGGTGTATGGCGTGACCGACCCATGTGTCTTCAGGATGATGAGGCGGGGGCTGGGCTGCACATAGATGCTTGCCGTTCCGCACGATTGACACCCAGAAAGTCAGGGTGCTATGCCTGGGGCCGATTGGCCATGCAGATTCCAGATTTGTCTGCCCGCTGACTGCATGTGGAAGGCCTCAGTGAGTCTGCGCCCCAACTCGGACACACAGGTTCACTGATGACGATGCCCATGCAGTCAGGTCTACACCCCCTTCTTCCATCCCCAATGACAACCACGATGTCCGACCTCAACAGTGGTGCCTACGTGCATCGTGTGTCACGCTGTGTTGAGACCCGGGCCCAGGTGACTTGCACTCCCCCAGCCTCTTGCGCTTGAGCACAATTCAGCAGGCAGTCGCTGGCCATGGGTGGGTTAGTAGTGTATTGGTATCGGCGTGTTCTGGTCTTCGTAGCATTTGTTGTCTAGTGCCTGCCTGTAGTATGTACTCAATGTATTTATTGTTTGAAGCCTTTCTCATTCTGTGAATGCAACAGAATAAAATTTCAGTAGGCCAAAATACAAGCTAAGACTGACTAATTTCAAGCTAATTTAGTGCTAACTTCCAGAAACTTATAGAGGAGAGTGGCAATTTGGCTAATCGAACTAATGTAGTAAATTAGGGTGTATTCGGGCAGATTAGCTGCAAGTTAGGGATAATCCCAGCAAATTAGGAAAGTAGGTAATTCCTGATGTTGAAAGGGTGCTAAAAGGGGGCTGAGCAGGCTTAAACAAGGTGAAATGAGTGGAATGAGAGCAGTTCGGGCTTAAAAGCCAGGTAAAGCCAGGTTCTGGCTGGCGAGCTGTTTTTTCAGGGAAAAAAAACAGGTTCCGCTAGAATGGGCCTTAAAGTCCGATAAAAGTGTTTATTTAATGTGGTATGGCCCTTAAAAGCATACCTAGAGCCAGGTATAAGAATGGGATACATAGGTAATGATCTAAACTATCAGATTGCATCATCTACCTCAAATAAATGCTCTGCAATGCATGAGATGCAAGCCCTAGAGGCTTTTCCGATTATTTACGACAGCCTGAAGTTAAAGACACAAGTCCAGAAAACCGATTTGAAAATTTCCCCCCAATGTTTTGTGCCCAAAATTCTTAAACAACTAGGGGTGCTCAATTCTTAATCCGAATGGGTTCAGTTCGGATTTTAATACAATATTTGTATGAACAAATAAAGTGAATCAGTGCCCTCCGAAATACCTCCAAACACATGCTATCAAAGATCTAGGCCCATAGGACATCACAATTCAAAGCTACAGCTGTCCTGCACTCAAATGTCTCAAAAATCACGAATTTGCCCCAGGTATTCATTGTAGCCATCCCAGAAAATATCGTAAGTTGCCATGCCCTCTGTATTTACAGTGTGGATCGTTTGGTCATACTCTCGAGGGAAACCGACCAGAACTGAAGCTAGAACAGCTGTTCTGGTCCAGGGATCAAAAAAGGAAGAAAAAATGTCTGTGCCCTAAGTTCTGCAAAGAGCTGTAACAGTAAAAAGGTGTCGCGCGAGCGGAGCACGGTGATAACAGCAGTGCAACGATTGTGCCACGGGAGATGATACCTGAATTGAAGTGGGTAAGCAAAAGGAACCATCACATCTGATACGGCACCCGGATGGAAATTGTACATAGCTTGGAGTATATTTCTGAGGTTCTGTTCGAGTACAGTCCATTCCTGTATAAGCCCTGGTGCCAGATGCCAGCCTTTGCGTGTACTGATCTGGACAGGGATCGTCTCCTTGGTGTAATTGAGATGTTTGAACAGCAGTCCATAGAAGGGATTGAAATGAGGCAAGAGGATCAGGTATGGCGTAGTGGGGGAGACCCAGGTTGGACGCAGAAATTCCCTGTCCACTGAGGCAGGGTGTGGGCTTGGCGTGTTCACAGGCTTGGGGATATTGAGCATGAACTGAGGGTCACCATAGTGGCCTGAAGATGGCCTGGCCTTGGCGCATGTGACCGTAAAATGGGTGGTTCCCCTGCTACACCACAGGGTGAGAAGATGTTGCAAAGTAAACAAGGGCTAGACTTACAGGTAAGGTAGGCAGATGCCATCACTCGGGATTACGCAGGTCAATGTTTCAGAAGGGAAGTGAGCAGACGTCGAGTAGCATGCTGTGGAAGGGGAGGATGGATTGCAGGTCGCCTCCCCCTTATTTTATATCTTCGTGCGTACTTTACAGTAGACCGGTCTTCGGACCATGTATTTGTTTTGTACGTTGATAAGGTGTGTATCTACACATGCATGAAAATCGCAATTTTGTGATTTTTCATTCTTAAAGCCTTTCATCTAGACAAGACCAGCTACTTAGAGTGCATATCCTCCCTGGGATAGTGTACTTAGACTGTAGAAGGCTGCAAGCCAGCTTAAATAAGGTTGGACTAGATCAAGTTGACTTGCCCGTGCTGGGCAGAGTTCCGCGGGAGGGTTTGTGCAGGTCCACCCGCCGAAGTCTGTGCTCAAGGTCAATCAAGGGGAACTACAGAGGAGCTAACAAAGGCAGCATTGGCTTGATAACAAGCTGGTGGTAGTGAATTCCTACGAGAAGTAACTAATAAGTCGAGCCAAGAAGGTGCGGCAGTCACGTGGTCTCAATCCCGCGGGAGGGTTCTGGATGACACATGTCCGCTTTAGATAGGGAAAGAAATGAGCATGGGGAGTTAGTTGTGGGAAGCTACAATTACTCCTGGAGAACCCACCCACGAAAGATTGAGTGACTAATAAGAGATGATGCTTCGGCGGGAGGGAAACCCACTTCTACCTGCGGAAAGGGGTCTAACCAACCCGCGTACCTGAGGATCAGAGTGGCATGCTTATTGTTCCTTCGGCAATTTGGCTCACTTAGAGATAGTATTGAGAACTCATGCTTAGTCAGAGTGGACCTACCTGTGGGACTTATAGTTGCTAGGGAGGGCTTACTTTGACAGGCAACTGACAGACTGAGGCATCAAGGGGGAGCCTCCCACGTATGAAATACGATGAGCCGCTCTTAAGTTGTAGGCAGTCGGGACTGCCGGCCAAACTTAAGTGCCGCTCGCGGTGCACTCAAGTTCGGCTGGAACTTAAGTTCCCCCACAAGCACGGCACCTGCCTGTGGCGCACGTCCGGTGCACCTCCCTCGGGACCAACAACTTAAGTCCCGCCGCCCACTTAAGTTCTGTGCAACTACTTGAGTTCCTTGTGTCTTAAGTCCTGTGCCACTACTTCAGTTCCATGTGGATTAAATTCAAACTTAAGTTACAGGCTCGAGTGTCGACTCTGTGGCTGTGCAACGACGAGCAGCCCCACCACGCAGCTGACGGGGTTTCCGACCATGGGGGAGGGGCGGGGGGACGCAACATACATCTCGCGTGAAGGAGCTGGTCCCCAGGCGCGGAGGAGTAAGTTGCGAATCGACATCTAGAAATCCTTGTACGCCCTACGTATCCCCTACCCTGTAATGAATAACGATGAATCTATTGATGCGGGCGTCGCACTCACCATGTCGTCCATCCACTTGAAGACTACATCCCGCCAGCCGTCCATCTTCGTGACCAATTCATCCAAGCTGGTCGCAGAGACCCAATCATGATGCGCTCCCGAGTCGGCGCTCTTGAAGATGACCTTGGCATTGTGCTCCAATCGATTGTGCATCGCGGCTTGCATTCGAGCAAACGTAGCCGCCCCATTCAGGCCCCCATTCCCCACCGACTCACGCTCCGCCAGTCCCACCCACACCATGCTGTCCCGGCGGTATCTCTCGATCACAAGCATGAGCTCTGCGTGCTTGTGTTCGTACTGCTCCAGCCAGCGGTACATTTCCGCTTCGGCGCGGAACCACTGCACTCGTTCACCTACAGCATGTCAGTAAAGAGCCGACACTCAATATATATGAATCACCACTTACTTTCCTTCTTGTACTCCGCCAATTTCTCGTCGCTTTGAGCTTGCCCCCGTGTCAAACTTTCCATCCAGAGCCAGCTGTCTGGCTTCTTCCCCTTCCCTTCTTTCCCCTTCTTCTTCCCCGCCTTCTTTTTGCCTAGCTTAGACGGCAACATTCCCAAGTCGCTCTCCTCAGCATCAGACGACGCTGCCGACTCGACCTCCACATTGTCTGGAGTGATGTCCTTCAGACACTTGGGAGTGGGCTGGCCGTGCTTGAAACCTAAATACAGATCGGTACCAGTACAAGACTTCGCAGCGTGTCGACGTACCTGAGTGCTTGAGCGTCTGAGTACCGGCCAACAACTGCAGCTCATCAGCGTCGCTATCCTCCTCCCCCCTGCCTGGCGACAGTGTGGAACTCACCACCGCACGCGATATCGTCACCCTGCTCTGTAAATACCATGCCATCCCGTTGAATAACCGTGAGTCACCCTTTGCGCGATGCAGGTGTGTTTCCTTCCTCTGTGTGTCCCAGTGGCTCAGCAGCCGATAGGGCTCCACTGTGTCCTTCTCCATGTGGCCTAAATGGATGAGGGCCGTCCGCGCGTTATTGTACATGGTGATCTGGAATGTCTTCATTAGCTCTGCCTTTTGAAGATTGCGTTGCGAGCGCGTCTTGCCTGCCTGGCCCCAATAATCCAGCTCCCTGGCCTTCTTGACAGCAGACAACGCCACAGAAGCCCCTCGCACAGCGAGAATAGCGTTGTCCATCACCACTAAACTTATTTCAGCTCCAATTGTTCACCGAATCCAATGGAGCCATACCTTTGGTGATATACGCTTGAAATTTTACCATCATCCATTTTCATAGTGAGTTGATAAAGTCGTGACCAAGCTCCAACTTCGGTGGCATGCTGCTTGCTGAGGTCCTCCATGACAGCCATATGAAGCTCGAACAACCGAAGTGCGTTCAGTCGCTCAGCAGCCAGCAGTTCCGCTGCCAGGTATGGAGTCAGCTGTGACATTGAAACCAAGGCGAAACAGTCTTACCTTGACGTAGTACTTTCAGCATATTCCAAGTGTGCATCACAAAGTTAATGATGTCGTGTCATGAAGCCCCAGTCATTTGGCGCGTTGAGGTGAGTTGGTGTGCCTCAGTAGCTCACGTTGCGCAAATGTATCAAGCACAAAACTGCTCAGAATTATCAGTCCGCAAGCTTCTCACCGAGAGTGCCAGACTTACGCTTCCCCCTTTGGCATGTCGATAAAGGACCCCGCGATGGCATGGTTGCACGCACAGGCAACGACCCCACTGATAGCAGTATTCCCGTACTTCACCAATCCTTGGTGACGGATAGACCCAATGTGCGCTTTACAGGGAACTTCCTGTTATATTCTTTAGCGATGAGTTGCAGATAGGGGGCAAATGAATGAATTTACCTTGTCCTCGGCTGGGATCACATACGACTTGGCTATCTCCTCGAACTCTGCTTGATTGGGAAAATACATCTTGCTGTCTGTGAGGGCTGTGTCGCTGCCGTCGTCACGTTTGAAAAATAGGTTCGCCTTAAAGTTTCCGTCGAGGGTTATAGTCTGGGAGATGGTGTGTCTGATATTCAATTAGTACTGTCTGGGCGATGGGGAATGAATGTCCCCCACTCACCGAAGATACCCCGGTACCTTCACGACGAAAGGCATATTCACACCCCGTTCAGGACACACCGCGCAATTAACACCAAGAAATCCCTTCGGGCGATTCGGGTATGGGCGGTCCACTTCACCGGGCAGAGCGACATCGAGGCCATGTGCTTGACCACTCTCGATGATAATTTGCAAACTTTCGTAGAAGCGCGTGATCACGAGGAAGTTCGCGTATATGTCCTAAGAACAGGTTAGTTACTTGCATGACCCCAGGTTTTTTGTCCACCCACCGGAACCACACCCGCAAAATAAGGATCGGCCATGCGCTGCAGAACGAGCACAAAGTTGTAAGCCGAACCCTTCCCTTGGCTCTGCTGCTGACGGTGGTACCGAAGCAGGCCCAGCGTATACCCAGTCTTCGGCTTCTTGACGCTCCCCGGAAATATACCCGCTCGCATAAGTTGCTTGAATTCTGGCTCCCCGCGCTTCCCATCGAGAGTCTTGCACCGGCAGAACACAAGGGCGGTGGCATGAATCCCGTTCAAATCCACCAACGTGAATGAGCGTCCCAGGTCCCCCTCAGGACACCGTGCACCATAATGGCCCAGGCTCGACAGAAGTCGTGGTTCTCAAAGAAGCGCTCCTCTGCGTTCGAGATGTATGCCCAATGTGTGGGCAGCGTCCGGTGCTTATGTAGCCAGCACTGCACACACAAGAGCTCCGCTTGCAGGCATTCCGTGCAAGCGACCGTCCGGAGCCACTCCTTGCCACAAGCACATGGCATGAGAAGTTGACAGTGGTAATGCAGGGAGAGCAGTGTCTGGAGGAAAGCGGGTTGCTCTGCCCTCAGTTCTTCCATGTGAGCGACATTCTGCATGACAATAAGTTTCACAGATAATTAAGTGTGCCACTGAACACACCTGTCGTATCTTCGCAGCTTTCTCGGCGGACGGTGCCGTTGTTTCATACGCCGGGATCGCACCTGGAACCTCCTCCAGCGCATCAAGAAGCGGGAGCGATGGCTCTTCAGGCGCCGGACCCTCAACAAATGTGGGTTGAGGCAATACGTAGCATGCCCCGGATTTGGAAATCTCATCTATCTTGGGCTAAGTCTGTTGGGTCGGGACAGTGGTGCGTAAGCTGCACCTGTGTGGATAGTAACTTGAAATGTTGTAATGCTGGTGGCAAGGCGCACTGTCAGCGCCTGAGTTTTAGTTTTAAGTTTGCGCCCGCCAAAAGCCTTCATGCTGGCAAAGATTCCGGGGTGAGGCGAGGAATAGGAATACTGTAGAGGAAGGAGGTGAGCCACAGCTCGTGAGGATGCTTGGGGTTCCAGACAAATGCACAGGTCAAAGTATCTGATGGGGCCACCGCACGCCGCTTCAATTATTTCGAAACTTGTTTCCTTTGTAATTTGTTTTCTTTTGTTCCTCGCGTAGCCCCACAATATAAAAAGGAATTGACGTCGAAATTTAGAGGGAACTATTACAATGGCAATTATATGGCAAGAATTATATCTGCAGAGCCCGTTTCTACTGCGACAAGACAGGTCGTTGTACTACAAGAAAAATGGCCATGACTTCAAGCAAAATTCAGCAACCGTAGTAAAAATGTTAAGACTTGGATTCACCCGCAAAATAATTCCCTTCCTCCCCGCCTCTCCTTTCCCTCGACTCGGCCAAGCGTAAGAACTTCAAGCAAAGCAGTGAGCGCGAGACGCGTCAAAATAATAAAACAATTACCTTCTCCCACATATTTCCGCTTGGGACTGTTGCCGTGTCTAAAGCCATAAGAAGCAAAGGAAACGGAACCGACATGAGAGTCTGGCAGGCTGACATGAAAGACGAGCCCAGAAATGGTGCAGACCGACATGAAAGTCTGGTCTGCGGCGGTCCATGGCATCCGTGATCGGCCTTGCGTCGCTGTCTGTGGTCGTCGGGCTTGTGTTGAGGTGGTGGTACAAGAGCGAGGAGGTGATGGAGGAGGAATGGTGACACGTCACCCAGCACAGCTTGGTGATGGCACGCCAATTCGGACCTTGAGACCCGAGGCGCTTATGAGGCGCTTGTCGGATCGAGGCCCGCGGGTGCTTATCACAGCAAGAGCCGGGAGCTTAAGCACTGAGGGAAATATCTCCCTGAAAAATGTTTGCGATATTGTAGATGATAAAGCCCGAGCTGGGCAATGAATTGACAGTGTGAAATACAGTAAATTACAGTAGATTACATTTTTTTTCGCAACCAGAAAAAAGGCTTGGCAGTTTTCACGACACAAAAGGACTTATATTTATATACGATGGCGGCCAACAAGATGCAGTGGAAGAAAACAACGAACATGTACTATAGCTCACCCTCCTCTTTCTCCAGATCATAGTCGAGCCGCATCAGGAGAACAGCAGCGCGACCAAAATGCTCCCAGAACGCCTGTGTGTAGTGTCGACATATGGCAGTTTCCAGAGTTTGCATATCAGCCAAGGACCACTGGTGACGTTCGGCGATGCCACGGATGATGTTGGGACGAGTCAATTTCGTCGTCCAATCAAGCATCAACGTCGCGGTACGCATAACGTACCGATGGCGCTCTTCGAGTGTAGGCGCAGCCCAACAGCACTTGCTCATGTCCCAGGGCATTCCGACCAACATGTGCCCAGCAAAACACTCCTTCACTTGCGACAACCGTTGTTTTTCAGAAGCCTGTTGGTCCAGTGAGCAAAACTCGAAACGGAAACTGGTTTCCGCAACCTGCCAAATAATTTCCCGAGTCTGCTTGAGACTGAACTCGGGCACGCACTCGGAGGTGATGGGGAAGTCTTCGAAGCTTTGGAGGCCGCATGCTTCCAGCACCGGGCGTAAGGTTTGCTCCAGCCTCTTGCTACGCCTGTAGGCTCTGGAGTCGGGGGCGCCACACTTTGTGATGAGTCCCTCCAAAATATCCCTCCAATCCTGCTGGCCCAGAAGCTGCGGGTGATGTGCTAACATGTAGATAAAGCCATCCGAAAGTAAGTTCCAATGGTGGAGGAACTTGCGCCGCCGAAGGGGGTTGGTGGTGGTGACAAATAGGGCGGGTTCTGGGAGAAAATAGTGTTTGTCCGCCTGGTTAGACGTGTATGGGACTACCCCACGATCGACCTGTGCCAGTGCATTGACCATGCTGACGATAGAAGGCGGCATTTCTGGGGCGACCACAGGAGCGAATTTATCCCAATCAACCTTTGTGGCGACTTTCTTGGTGGCAGAGCCTTTCGTTTCCAGTTTGGCTGGTGTATCTATGGGAAATTGTCAGCGGCATCTGATTCCTCGAAACCAAGCACATACAAGGTTTGAAACGTGTCTGGTCACGACTCGGTGGAGCTGGACGAGAACCGCCGGCAACATGAATTGCTGCAATAAGTTTAGCGGTGGTCGGCTCTTCACGAGTGAACGACATACATGGGGTGCTTGGCACGGGAGCAGGAGTAGTGGATGGCGAGCGAGCCTGGGTGAAGCCCGTTTCAAACGGGTTGTGATACCACAGCGTGTGAACGGCCGCACGGTGGATCACTTCAATTTTCTCCAAAGTACTGTTCCCGCTGTATAGGACAGGGGGAGCAGCCACGCAGTGCACGTTGTCGTCGGGAAGACCGAAGCGCGGCTCCAGTAACGGGATGACCTTCAAAATGTTTTCCGCGTTGAAGACCTCTACGGGTCGCAGAAACCAAAACGGGACTTGAGCGGCCCACAGCTGCTGAGCGACGGCAGGAGTACTTGTGAACGTGCCAACACATTTGGCAACAGCAGGCGTGTTCGGGAGGGACCACTTTCCTGTATGCATGTCATGATACAGGCGAATCATTTCGTCTTTATCAGCATAATGGCGCTCAGGCGCAAACTTCAGGTGCGCCGCAAACTCTGGATCGCCATAAAGTGCCTTTATACACTCTAGGATATCACGGAAATAGACATTGTAAGCCTCTCCAGCAACAATAATCTCTTTACGCCTGAACTTCGGTCTTCCAGGCAGCTTTTTATCAATAATATTATTCAATTCTCGGGTATTCTTATATGATAAATGTTAGAATCAGGCAAGCACAGTACTAAAACTTGAGCTTTCTCAACGCTTCAACGTTAACCTTCAACATTTCAACACTCAACATTTTAATTTTCAACGGTCCGAGTTGTTGATGAAGAATAACCGGCTGGATGATGTGTCATTCTCCTGAATCAGATACTTCCGTCATAAATATTTCCGTTCATTAGGGGAAGTCAGAGTCGAGGATTCAGGCGTGATTCTGAGAGGAGGATTCTGACATGATTTTAGGAATTCTTTTACATCAGAATCAGTCAGAATCCTGTGAGAATCAGACTCGATTCTGACCGTCCCATTTTGAAAAGTGATTCTTCATAGGATTCTGCGTGTGATTAAATCCTTGTGATTCTCTAAGTGAAGGGATCATTACCGTTAAAATTAACCCTCGTTAATCCAAATCCTCGAATCTTTTCTAAATCATCTCCAGATGGGAATTGATGGATTTTCCCACGCTTAAATAAATCCAGAATCACATCAGAATCGAGGACAAGAATCAATTAATCACACCTGAATCCTCTACTCTGACTGCCCCTATTATCAGGTTTCATTAGCCCTACTATGCATTTGAGACAGCCGAGTCTACTCAGGCCTACTTCCGTCTCCGCGACATCGTGAAGATATTTCCGTGATCGATACTTCCTTTGAGTCATTTTCCCGTTATACTCACGTTTCATCGTGCTTCTAGCTTAGTAAAAACGCTGACATGTCCAGGCTGACAACGAGTTTGCCCGCAAGAACCCGAGCGAGACGGAGGACTCTATTACATACGCAGCACCAACCCCCAGCTTCCACGACGCCTTCTTCTCATTTCCGATCCCTGTGGGCCGCCACACGCATTCCCAATTCTCCGTACTCGTCACCCTAGCCGCCGTGTTCTCTGCATCGTGCACTCGACCGAATTTCCATTTAAGGATTTAGAGGTGTGTCCGAAGTTATTTCGAACGCAGCAGCGTACGTGATCCGCGTCCGCAGCTGGTTTCACCCAGCGGGGGGGTAAGTACGGTGTCCAGGTCGCCGCATCCGAATAAGGCGCCGGAAAATTCGGATACGGTATCGTCGCATGCAGGTGATGGATATATGGACTGCATAGAATTGGACTCGGGAGATGCCGGAAATTCGGATTGTACGGCATGAAATTTTAAGTAAAGATATGTTTGCCTTTGCTGGCGTAACGAGGGATTTTCTGGCGCAGAGGGTGGCCCTGTCCCTGGAATTCGGGATTCGAACGCTTGGTGCGCTTCTTGCATGGAGATTTGCATTATCGCGCCAGACGAGAGAGAGTGACATCACGCGGACGCCACACAACAGGCAACAGGCCTAAAAAGGAACAATTTAGAAAGAAGCCAGGATGTGCCCCGGCGCGTATAAAACCTTTCTCTCCTCTCCTCCTTGTCTTCTGCAGGATCCCACCCGACTCGGCTGGCTGCTACGCCAATACCTCGCCCGTTGCACCCTCGATTCCCCGCCCGTCCGTCGTCTCCTTGGGGCAGACGTCTAGACGCCTTGAACGTTGCCACAGCACTTGGCAGCGGTGTGATTTTGGTGTGATTCAATCCAGTGCCAGGGTTCACGGCCTTGATCCCACTCGTATGTCCTCCATGCCCTTGTTGTTTCTCTTTGCAGCCCTGACCTTTCTTTCTGCAGTGGCTGCGCCGCACTTAGAGCTGGTTGGAGGTCCGGAGTTGCGTGCCGCACTCACCCCAAAATACAAGTTGTACCGAGTCCCTGACAGCTTTCCGAGGACCCGCAGCATATCCCTTGTTAGTCCCACTCATAGCCTTTTTCGCTCCGGGCTCGCCCTCACCGGCGTTCGTGCCAGGTTCCAAAATGGCAATTCCACGCACGGAATCTATATCCTCCATCTATCTTCCCCACCCGCACAAGTCTTCGTTGCCTATCGAGATCCCCGGACGCACCCACCATGGCTCGTCCCCCTCCACCTCCACCTCCACGCGCACGACGTCGCCCGAGCTCATCTTCGAAATGGAACCGTTCTCGCCGCTGGAAATACTATCGACACACTACCCCCCCGGCCCCTCCACCCCACGTACCGCGGACGAGCGCGAGTGTGAGCCATTGCTGTACCCCTTCCCCATGGTCTCCGCGAGCCACTTTAACGCCGCGCGGCGCACGCACCCGGCGCCACAGAGCACCGCTTCGTCTTCGTCTGTCTCCTCAAGCAGCCGCAAGGCACCTGCGCGGCCGATCCGGCGCACCAAGGCGCTCTCGTTGAATCCCCCGCGGCAGCCCCTCGATCCCACGCACGCGATCAAGACTGCGCCGATCCACAAAATCACGGGTTTCAAGCCAGTGGTCGCCACCGCCGCGCAAGCCCCGGAGCCGCGTACGCCCGTCAGAAAAGCGCCGCGGGAGAAGCGTCTTGCGCCGCTGCCCCGCCGACGCTCGTCGTTTTCGGCACCGCCGTGGGTGTTTCCTGGGCGCGGCGATGCGCCGGACGACGAGCCGCGTTCGTTAGAGCTCGATTTCAAGCAGTATCTGCTGCGGCGCATCGACAGCCAGAAGCCGCTCCAGTTCCAGATGTTTCAGGCCATGAGCATGATGAGCGTTTCGGTGCGATAGCAGCTCCGCGGTGGGCGCCCTGGCCTCCTTTACTTGTACTGCTATCAGGTTGGTCTCGTTCCCTCGCAACCGACAGCATTGCGCCTGACGTTCGTTCGACGCTAGACGCGCACGCGCTTGTTAATACTCGCATTGACTCATCTCCATTAGACGCTACACTGTCGTAGCAGCCGGACTCTCACGCACCATCCCATCTTGTCTTTCTACCAGCATCACCACCCCCATTACCGCCAGCATCGTATATCAGCATTCATCATCAGCATCGCATCGCCAGCCTCCTCCACTCACGCATCCAATCCATCTTCCTGAAATTCGTTGTCCGAAAAATAAATACAAGCATCCGCATCCTCATCTTTTGTCCGCAGTGCATCCCCCTCCATTCAAATATGTACACGGTACTAGGCCCCGTATTAGATCCAGACTATGCATGCCAGTGCACTGTACTTCGGCATCCAGGTAGAAGTCTAGGCTTATGTTGATGCATCGTCCAATACAATAAATTGCGCATCAGAACAACCTAGGGGGCGGACGTAGAGAGATATCATTCACGGCATGACCGTGACCAAGCGCTGCACATTGCAGCACAAGTGAGTAATGATTGGCGTGACCTGGCACCCTCCGATAATTCCGACAGTGCCAGTGCACAACGATCTTGGGCAGGCGCCTGTGTGGATTAATTTCCCCGCGACGCGCTGCAGCTCGCGCCTGGCGATGAGTAATAGCTGTTGCAAATACGTGCCAGCGCGTCGTGCGTTGTTCTGGATCTGATGCATTGAGCGGTGGGCGAGTGCGCACTGGCAATCATCTCGATTTTTGCTCGTTTGAGAAGAGGACGCTTCGCGGTGCTTAATGTTGTTCCTGTTAGACCGGTGCGCTGTGATGATGGTGCAGCGGGGGCGATCGTGCAAGCGAGAGTGTGAACTTGTGACTGATAACGATAGTGCGGTGCCTTGCGAGGTACCTTGTACCTGGCTGGCCACCTTAAGCGGTCTCGGTGAACGGGCCGTGAAACAGAGGTCAAAGCTAAAGCTAGCGCAAAAGCCTTGGTCAAAGCACACGATCGACGACCGAAGCTCGCGAATTGCAAATTGAGGCATATTGCCGCTCCGTGCTCTCGGTGGCGGATCAAAAGCAATAATGAACTCAGGAACATCCATCCGGGCGAGGCGGAGAAGGAGCTAAGCAGGCCCTTGGGAGTCGAGCTAGCCTTGTGCGCACAAAATGGGCATTCGTTTCTCAGCGTCCCTCGTCGGCTTCAGCGAGTCGGCCGCCGGCTGATATGTGGGGAAACCGTGATGATGCTATCTTGGCGACTTGGACATCTGACGGCTCGCATGAGGTTTAGGACGGCCTGAATTAATCAGACAACATAAAATGTCGCCTCGGAAGTATATTCCGTTCGCCGCTCGATCAAGGTATTGATCTCGTCCACAATAATGAAGTCTGAATTGCAAGACCATATGCTGCGCACTGGTTCCCCAGTCCACCGACACCTGGCAGAACTGAATCACAGTGATATCTCAGTGATAATCTTTTGATGCGTCGACCAGTATTTAGTGTTGGGAATGTCGACTGGCCTTCGTCCAAGTCCTCGGCCAAAGCTGTGCTGCTTCGCTGAATAGGCCGCACATCGCGGATCCGGCGAACAGCGATTGAGTTTGGATGCAAACAGTCAGGAATGACATAGAATTTGCTTCTACTATTATAGCAGGCGATGTGGTGGCGATGGTGAGTGCGCCACCAGTGAATACGATTTTGAGAAGCCCGCCGCCGATGTCAACACATGCGCTCGTGCAGTTGCGTTTGATGAAGATTCACCTTTGACACTCCGAGGAAAAGAGTGACCTCGGCAAGGCAAACCTTGAGCCCGCCGCGCGTGCCGATCAGCAATATGACAGTCGGGAGGCAGCTGAAGTGGACATATTCTGCAGGTCCTCATGAAAATGTTCGATCCGCCGGACGTCTCGAAGTTCGGGTCAATCAGGCATCGAGATCGACAGTGCCCGAGATACTGGGCGGTTCATGAATGTCGGCGGTACAACACTGGCTTGAGAATGGCCACCATTCTCAAGCCCGTGCCGACAAGTATAGGGATATCCCTATACTTGTCTGCGAATTTTAGGACTGAAATAGAGCAAGACGAGAACCGATCGTCGCGATGAGAAATAAAAATTCGTCGATGGAGCGTCCTAACAAAAACATTTTTGCGGGGACGCTCGCTCATTCCAGAATCCAGAATCCATCGCACCATAAGCAAGCGTCAGTTGATGACGCCCTTCAAAGTGGAAACAGCAACTCCCGCACCCCCCAGGCCGAGGTGTTAACGCCCATCTACAAGCTGAGGCCGACCTAGTAGTAGCAAGAGGCGGGTCGAGAATAGAACCCAGGGGCACCGAGCACTGCGGAACTCGGGTTTATTGCCATTGCCAGATCGAAATTGTAGGCGCGTTGAATGGTATAGTATGCTGTTCCTGGGCTGGAATCTCCCCTGGCCACTGGTGGTGCATTTATCACTGGTGGTGTTATTTGGGTTGGATAGTCGGGCTTCGGCTGAGCTCGATCAGGGCGTCGAGGGAACGCTGCCACGCCTCCGAGTTGGGAGAATCGAGCTGCCCCGCGAGCCACCGCTTCGCATATCGGAGGTCGAAATCAGGGAGAGAGCCGCGGTTTTCCAGGGACCAAATAGCGGACCATACGTGAAGCACAGCCAGCTTTATTGCATCGCGGTTTTTTCTTGGTGGCACGGCGCGGGGTCGCAGAGTAAACTCGGAGCCTGCTGGTGGAAAATAAAGGCCAACGAGTGCAGATTTTTGCTTGCGGGATTTCCACAGGGAAATTCTTCGGACAAAACTTGGAGCTTGAGGTCCATTAGGTAACCGAGCTTCCAGAGCCAGCGTTGACATTGTCGGATAGATATGTTCTTCTTTTTGAGTGACAGTGACGGAAGTAACGTCTCGTTAACGTGCTGCTGCAATAATTTTGGATTGACCTGGGAATCATGTTAATCGTTATATTCAACCACTCGGATTTGAATCCTCACGGTCCCAGCTGCGAGTGTCCGAAGCCACCGCTGCACACCCATGTAAAATCCTTCATCATTGAGGAGGCCATTATGTTTCTCTCGTTGACCTTGATGACTCGGTTTAAGAGCGCCGTTGCTCTCGAAAAAACGAGCTTGTGCACAGAGAACACGTCGGAATGCAAGACCACGGCCGTGGTTATTAGCAACACGCAAGGCCGCCGCCAATCGTCCCATTCGGGGCATCCAGCGATAAAAATCTACAAGCGCAGCAAACAAGAGAGTGCTGCGATAGTCTTTGGATTTACGAGCTCTCTTGAGGCCATCTGCAGCAAGGAAACCCAGTTCTTCAGGATCAAGCGGAGTCGCGTCCTCTAGAACCTCGATCCATTCGGCAATCTCATCAGCGGTGACAATAGAATCAACGGCAGCGTCCCCTTCCTTCAAACGGGCGCCTTGTTCGAGCATCTCCGGGGACAGCTCAATTTTGTCCTCGAGTTCTGATTCCTCCGCTGAAGATGATTCCTCCTCTTCCTCGTGCAATTGGGCAGCAGATGACGACAAGGCGGTCGGTTCGTCGCCTTTATGACGCTTGGATGGGGCAGCAAGGGAGACTGAAGAGATTTCACTTTCGTCGGAGGAGATGGACATAGCCCTCGCGCGTTTATGAAACATATTGCTGATTGTTGGCTGGTTATTCGAGGGTGGCGCGCTATTCTGGTGTTTCAGGGCATCCATCTGGCGGTTAAATTCGTCTTTAGAAATGTGGAGCAAGCCCTTTCGATAGTCCTCCTTGAGTTTTTTGCGCTTCTCCTGTGATGTGCGCTTCGATATCCCTCCAATTTTATATGGGCCCCGCTTTTTGCCTTGAATAAAATAAGTATAACCCTAGGATTATGACCAGAAATGAACCTTTCTGATTGTCCATCGGACCTGCCAATCGCTGCTCAGCGCCCCGCATCTCCGCAATCCGACGCTTCGCCGCGGCTTTCTCCTTTCGGATGGCGCGCTTCTCGAGTCTCTCCTCGAATGTCATTGGACGTGGCAGCCTGTCCCACTCGGCATCGGATCCCTCCTCGGGCTCATCGTCGTCAGATTCCCATGCCAGAGGGTCTTCCTCTGAGTTGCCGTCGTCCTCAGCGGACATTGGTTCGGGGTTTGGAAGAGGTGTTTGGTTGGACATAAACAGGCCATCGGAGTCCCGCTGGGTTTGGATTGCCATTTTACGGAGCCTTGGCATGGTGGAAGACGATGGCGGGTGCACAGGCGCAGCTGATGGCGCGGCACAGCCACCGGACCGGCTGATCCGCAATCAAAAGCGCGAAATCGGTGAGTGAAAAACAAAAATTGAAATTTTTGAAGTTCTGTTCCTATAGATCTTTAGATGGTCTCTTACGGTACTAAATACGATGTTTCAAAATGTTTCGAAAAAAACTGAAGTCACAGTATCAGTTACCAAATCGGGACTCAGATTGGTCACGAAGTTCGGTCCGCAACCATACATTCTAGATACTGTTCTCCTGTAGTATATAAGCTCTCTGTGCAAGAGCCACAATATTATTCACTTCTTTTACTTCACTCTCCCGCGATCTTCACAATACCCCGCTAAGAGTGCGACCTCAGGATTGCCTCTCAGTTATGCCGCATTTTCACATCTTTTAAAGTAGAATTTACTTATCGCAGATACGCTAGTACAAGAGAGATCGACACCTGCAATCGCACCCCTGCAAAATGCAATGCACGTGCTACTTTCCCATCACGTGTAGACGACGCGTCAGGATTCAACGAGTTCACTTAGGCAATAGTTATTTTGACAGTGGTATGCTGTCCTATAAAATAAAATGGTGTATTTCTTTGACTCCCTTTCACCTTTGACACGTAAATGACACATGAAAAATCCCTCAAGCTCGTTACAGGGCCGTCTCGCGAGCTGGTGATTTTTTTTGGGAATTTTACGATTTTTTTCATTGTCACGGTATCCTATTAACGACGGCGGCCGTCGTGACCGTGACCCGCCGCGACTTGGGCGACGCGACGGGTCCTCCGTGACCGTGACCGTCGCCTACCTACACTTCCGTACAGTATGCCACATTTTTCTGGACTTGTGTTTGAAACTCAGGCAGAAAAAATGTGGTGTTGGTCCTGGGCTAGTGCTTATTAAGAATATCTGCTGTGGTGGCAGAAGGCCAAAGTACGAACAACTCTATGACTTGGATTACTCATCTCGTGGAAAAAAAGTAACACACTGCGGGGTTCGAACGGCGGCGCAGGGCAAAAGTGCAAAAGTATAATTCACACATCACAACAGCTCTACTAAACAAGACATGCAATGCGTAGGAGCCATAGCATGGTAGCACAAAGGTTGCGGACACCCCACGTGATCTGCATTTTGCAGGGGTGCTATTGCCCGAGCCGTGACTTGACATCGCCACCAGAGAGCGAAAGTAGTTTTTTACGGGCTACAACGCCCTAAAGGCCTGAAAATATTTGTGAGTCTCCTTAATATGGAATGGAAGCTCCTATTTGGAATGGAAGTCCCGCCTTCCATTTTCACGATCAAGTTCCGTACCAGGACCCCCGATAATAGGCGTGAAGTCCTGGTCCGTGTCCGGACAAAAAATTTGGGTTTTGAGCCTCCAAGTTAGGCCCTGTCCGGACAAAAAATTGGGTCGGGGGCAAAACTCTTAGGTCCCTGTCCGGACAAAAATCCCCGGTCTAGGAGCCATCTCAGATATACTTTCAAATGGCTTCGGTGGCTCAACGGTCTGTGTCACGACCTTGGGCGTGCTTGATTTTTTGAAACCGGTCCCAGTTCGAATCCGCTGGCCACCGTTTTATTATGCGAATCGGTCTTAGTCGGCCCGAAAAGCCACAGCCACACACTTACAAGCAATTTCATCTTTTATTTTTCCGCCGCCCTCACACACTATTTCGCAAGCACCGAAAAAATGTGGTTGCCGAAGCTGGCGAGGAAGACTAGGTTACAAATTGTATTTCTATCACATAGGGATGATAGCTGTACCTAATAACTACCATGGGGCCCCGAGATGCCCGAGAAGCACCATAGAAGCACCGGGGGGCAAAAAAAAACGCGAGAAAAAGCGAAAAACGCGAAAAACACGAAAAACGCGAAATTTGGAAATTTTGGCAGATGCTAGGTCCTGTCCGGACAAAAAAAATTGGGATCTGGGATTTTCTTGTCCGGACAAAAATCGGCGGATTTGGGCATCCGGGGACCTGGCCTTCACACCTATTATCCGGGGTCCTTCCGTACCTCACCTATATATCATACTAGTATTACTACTGCTTTTCGTCGCGGCACGTGACTCTTAAAACAGCCCCTTTGAGAGACGGTATGTACAGCTGAAGAAACGCCAGCATCAATTCGAGACGGCCACGTAACACCATATTCAGGTCAGCTTGCTTGTACCCCTTGGTGTTTGGGCCACGCGATGGTCTCAGAATCGCTCTAATCTTCTTGATCGCTTCGTCGATTGCAGCCGCTGGGGGAGGTGCATTCGGCAGAGGGCGCGGTTTCACAGGGATGTGTGAAAATGTGTCGTCTGCGCGTGTAAATGGTGGAGGCCCGAAATGTACCAACCGGTGTGTGGGATTCGGGGGGGGAGTGGGAATTGGACGCGTTGAATTTGACGGTGGTGAGCCGGCAGCAGGCAGGGTGGGTGTTGGGGCACTGTCAGTGCTGGGGTTAAAATGCTGTATAAATACGATGTATTAAACGAGCCGTATTATACGGGGTATATTACATTAAATACCAGAAGCGTCCCAGACCCCATGTATTTAATGTGTATTAAATGCCCGAAAGCCTCTGTGAGGTATTCCCAAGGCAGGTATATCAGAATGGCATCACAGGAGAGCGGCAGATTCTTCCGTGCTCGGACCTCAAGTCCGGCCG
This sequence comes from Mycena sp. CBHHK59/15, assembly GCA_029204085.1. Lineage (NCBI taxonomy): Eukaryota > Fungi > Basidiomycota > Agaricomycetes > Agaricales > Mycenaceae > Mycena > Mycena sp. CBHHK59/15. The sequence goes on from JARGXW010000725.1 coordinate 29,193, forward strand.
ATTCGGCTAAGACGGTCGCGTGATTCCAATCAGAGCCACTTTTTTTTTGCCCATCGCCGACAGATCGTGCCCGGTGACATCAGGCCCTCATGGGACTCTCCGCGGAGCAATATCACAGCCTTAAGACGGCCTCAAGCCGATTTCTCACTGAAAAGAGCTTCAGTTTCGATGACCTGGGACGCGATGGCCGCCGTTTCGGAGTAGGCTTGAAGCCGAAGCCTGGAAGGTGTATTGGAAAGCTTTGGAAGTGGCTGAAGAGAAGCTGTCACAAGGAGAAGCGTGCACTTTGGTGCGAGACTTACCACATTCTTCAGTTTGTATCTGACCGTGTGCAGATGACACAGATACCGCCCCACCTCCGCTTGTCCAGCGCCGTGCTAATCTCCCCACCTTGGAGATCGAGACTTACATTGATCTCGATGCTCCAAAACTCAAGGCGCGGTTTGTTTCGGACCAGGAGAAACCTCAGCCCGAGGTTCCTGTGGCTGCAAAAAAGCCGAGCCAGCAGCCGAGCTCGAAGTGGACGGCGACAGACACCGATTGGGATGCCGCAGCCTGGTAGGAGTTGAATACACATTAAATACATTAAATACAGTGTTAAATACACGTTTAATACGTATTATACGCCAAATTTTTTGGGCCGGCGGCGCTGGTATTTAATGTATTAAACGAGCCCTACATTTCAAACGAAGGGCCTATTGGCCACGAGGAATTATACAAACGTATAATACCTTCCAGACCCAGCACTAGTGCCGCACTGACAGGACGACTTCCTCGGCACCATGGATGACCTCAAACTCGATGTGCGCGACTACTATTTTCAGCAGGACAACGATCCGAAGCACAAGGCCGGCATCGTGACAAAGTGGTTTGAAGAAAATAACATCGATGTGCTTCCCTGGCCCGCTTCGAGCCCTGACATGAACATCATTGAGCATGTCTGGCATTGTCTTAACCAAATGGTACGCCGCAGGGACCCCCTACCCCAAAATCTGGAGCAGCTGTGGGTGGCTTTGCAGGAAGAGTGGGCCCGGATGGATGAGGAGTATATTGCACATCTGTATGAGTCAATGCCCAGACGCGTCCGTGCACTATACAATGCGAAGAATGGTACCACACGCTAGTAATTAGTTTTGTTTAAATACCTCTGTATCATGCAGCATTCACTGTTTTTCTCGACAATGTGATCTCTCAAGCTTCCAAAATAGGCAAGTCCCGCATAAATCGTGTGATATCTCCACCAAGCGGGATCCACTGCAACGAAGAATTTATACGGTAAAACCTAGACTCGGTACCAGTCTCTACGTTGAGCAACAAGACAGCAGAGTATGATGCAAAAGAAATTGAGTCAATAGAATAAAAATTGAGTGAGAAAAAAAAAATGGCTGAAAGTGTTGCTCGAACGTAGAGACTGGGAGAACTTGACCGTAATAAGTCCATTGATTTGGGCACGTGATGATTCAATCTGTTGAATTGCATCTGAAAACCCGCCTCACAAAGTTACAGCCAATTCTGGAATGCCCGGACCACTTCTTGCACTGGCTCTTTCAAATGAGACCGAATTCAGCATGTATTCAATCTTTTTCGATTCCGAAAGGTATTGGGCCACGGAAACAACCTCGTTTTCGACGGAGATCTGTTGAATTGCATCTGAAAATCTGCCTCACAAAGGTACAGCCAATTCTGGAGGGCCCAGACCACCTGTCGAACTGGATCTTTCACATGAGTCCGAATTTAGCGTGTGTTTAATCTTTTTCAATTCTGAAAGGAATCGGGCCCGGACACACCCTCCTTTTTGAGGAAGATACTTTGCATTGCAACTGGAAACCTGCCAGTGTTTGACTTAAGGCTTAACCCTTAAGATGAGTTAAGCCTTAATAAGGCCTTAATGTTAAGGGTTAATGATGGTCCGAATTCGTCCTAAGGCTTAATTAAGGTTAATGATGGCATCAAATATTCTGATCCCATCAGAAAACTTTCTTTTGCGTCCGGAGACGAGCCAGCTATGCCCCCCAAAAAATCTCCCCTCTGGGCCTTTTTCTATGAAGGAGAAAAACAAAACTCTGCACACCACAAGGCGTACTGTCTGGGCTGCATCTACACACACCGTCCTCCAGCTGGATCGGCCAATAACGTTATGGATGTCGACAGCGACCCGGAAGATGGCTCTGGCCGCTCAGTGGAGTGCGTGCTCCAGGCCCAAGCTTGGTTCAACGATGGTACATCGTGTCTGCCCTACGTATGTCACTTGCGCTGATATGTCTTCCAGCCCTGGGTCTAACAAAGCACGTCCTCGGCGTAAAGTCAGCAATGATCGCTCATCTGATTGACTGTCCCCACGCATCGCGTCTGGCGAAAAACAAGGCAAAGGAGCTGAAAAAGGGGAAGTCGAAGGAGGAGGACAATAGTGACGGTGACGGTGATGGTGACGAACCCGGGCCGTCTCGGAAGCGTAAACGGAATGAATTTAAAGTCGTGGAGAAGAGCATGCAGACCCAGCTGAAAGTTTTCAAGGGCCTCGATATCCCGTTCAGCGGCGGGCAAGCGGAGGTGGTCCGTACCCAGTTCCTTCGCGCGACCATCTCCGCCAACCTTCCTTTCCTTTGGACGCTCGATCCTGAGGTCATCAAGCTCTTTTTAATGTTCCGGTCAACTGCCACAGACGTAATACCCTCGAATAAAGTCATTTCAGGTCGGCTGCTCAACGAGGAGGTGGCGAAGGTGGAGAAGGAGGTTGTGAGGGCCGTGAAAGGCAAATACTCTACGCTTTCGTGAGTCTACAATATTTTCCGGGCACTTGTATTGACTTCTCCACAGTTCCGACGGCTGGAAGGATAAATATTCCATAACCGGCGTTGATATTACGGTAGACGGGAAGGTATGAGACTGTTTGCGTCTTGTTCCCGGTTTCATTCAATGCAGATAGTCGTATTTAATTGATGTGATCCATACACGAGGGAAGAAAAAGGATGGCGAGTCAATGTGCAAGGCATTTTATGAACAGATTGACAAGGCGGAGAGGGAGACAGGCTGTATCGTTGTTTGTTACCTCTGTGACAACGACGGAGGCAGTCAGTCTGGGCGCAAATTGCTTGTAATCCAGCGGCCCTGGTTACTCGGACTGGCGTGTTGTGCCCACCAGGTCAGTTTCCTGTTCATCCAATGGATAATCCCTGATACGCCACTCAGGGCCAGCTTATTCTGCTCGATTACTTTCGGGAGAACAAACGCGCACTCACCATAGCCGAAGATACGACCGGCGCGATTGGCTGGGTTAATTCCCACGAGCGTGTCCGGGATGTCTTCGAGGAAGTTCAAGCCGAGCTGAACGGGGGTTCTATCCTGGCGTACCTCATGGCAAATCTTACGCGCTGGACAACTCATTCCATCTCGTTCAATCGCCTCCAGCATCTCAAAGCTCCAACCCGTCAGGTGGCAATCATTCGCCGCAACGACATTATTGCGGCGCAGGTTGGGGCAGAGAAAAACAAGAAAAAGCGTAAGAAAATGGAGGACGAGGCGAAAAAATACTGTGATCTTTTCGATAATCCGTCTTTCTGGAAAGATTTGCAGACCGTTGCAGACGACATCGAACCCATCTGTTACATTACTAATATCAACCAGGGGGAAAAAACGCGAGCGGACCAGGTGTTGCTCGGGTTTGCGGGTGTTTATTTGCACTTCAAGAAGCACACTGACCGCGCCGTCGCCACGGGAATGATAAAGCGCATCGAGAAACGGTGGGCTGCTATGGATCAAGGTTTTTTCATCATGGCGATGGTATTGAATCCGTACGAGCGGATTTCGCGATTTGGTGATCAAGCCGGAGTTTCCGTCTTTACGTTGCGAACTATTCTGATCGAGGTATGCAATTATTGTTCACATAAGGGGCAACTTTAACAGACTTTTAGCTGTATAAACGTATCAAATCGCGCCCTCCTTCCGGCCCGCTCACGCCGGAGCAGCAGGCTACACTCGATGACGAGAAACAGGCCAAGGAGGCGAAAGTATCGCAAGCCTTCCTGAAATATATGGGGATCGTCGGGGTCTTTGCCAATTTCGACGAACAGAAGGAAGATTTTCGGAAACTACACGTACTGATCAAACTTTATGTCTCATTTGAGTTCGACTGACTCCATTTTCCATTCGATAGGGAAATAATCCGGTCACAGTCTGGGAAGTGATGCTATCGCACCCAGACATTCGTGAGCTTGCGGATTTTGCGATTCTGATTCTCGGTGTTGCCGTGAATCAGGGCGGCAATGAGCGTGATTTTTCCGATTTCAAAATCAAGAGAACCCGTCTTCGTAACCGCCTGACCTTTGAGAAGACGGGGAAGATGTCAAAGGTAAGTGCGTTGTATCATTATTAGTTGTCGTAATTGACATCAACTAGGTTGGCGCTTCGATTCGGCGGGAGCACGTTGCCGCGGGTTTTGTCAAGCCCCGAGAAGGGCGCAAGAATCACGACGAGAGTCGGGTCGCCGGCTTAATTGCCGTACCTCAGTACGCCGATATATTGGAGAACGAGAGTGAGTCCGAAGACGAGGCGGAGGAACGTGTTAGTTCGCGGCTCGTCAATTCTCGGGCCGCATGGCGTAAGGTTTACACTTCTTGGGCGGTCGAGGCAAGATTGGCGGAAATGGAGGCCGAAGAATCAGACCGCAATTCGGACGACGAGTTGAATTCCGGATCTGCTCGGCCTGTCGCTGAGCCGCCAGCCCCGGCGCGGCCTGGGCGATGGCTTCCTTGCCCTTTCTCACGTCTTTTCGGTGGTGTAATCCCGCAACCCCCTGCGCGCGCACCTCGCAAGGCCTTCACGCAGCAACAGCTATTGATGGAGCTATTGGCCGCAGAGCATAGTGAGGAAGAACCGGATGACGGAGAGTTGGAGGGCTCTGGGGATGATTACGAGTAGTTCAACGAGTTCTCCTGTACTGTCGCTGCCTCAAATCACACCCCTCCCGAAAATTAAGCCCTTAATATGGGCCCTTAATTAAGCCTTATAAAGCTTTAAGGCCTTAGCCAAAAAATTGACCCTTAATAAGGGCTTAAGGTCAAACACTGTTTAAAACCTGCCACATGGGCTCTTTCACATGAGTCCGAATTTAGCAAATCCAACAAGCATATTTGGAATTTAGTTTAGCTAATGCACTCCTATCATTCAGGAATCGCAGCACCGCCCGTGCCACATGCGTTCTTCAGGCCACAGATTCGAGTCTTGCAGAACACATGTTGCTGAGTGTGTATTCTGCACTGCAGTGTGGTAAAAATTCCGTGCAGCACTCAAGGATCGAGAAATTATTCCTCTGCACTCTCCAAATATGTCCAGTGTTCTACTTTCTCGACTCACGCCACGCCGCCGCGTAATTTTCGCATCATCAACTTCTCAATTGGGAAAATATGTGTTCCAACTTGCAGATGTGCCGCAAGCCGAGAATAGCTGGCAAGCTCTAGATAAACACGGTGGATACCCTTTATGCGGTGAGAATACGGTATCCATCCATGCATCCAACCCAAACACGGTTTTGTATCTCTGCAGCTGAAATCAGTGGGCTCATCGAGACCTCACCGGGGCCAGTAACGAGACGAAATGATGCTCCTACACAGCGCACACATCTATAACCACCAATGAAGAGCAGGAATGCAGGGGACATGCCACCACGAACAAAGAAGGGTGGCTCCTGCCTCTGCTCCAATGGCGTCGTCATGCACCGCTCCTTACACGCACTGCCCTAAGATGCGGGAGCGCATCACCCACTGCTTCCCACTTTGGCCGTCGCTGCCTCACGTGCGCCACTCGAGTGTGTCTCTGCCTCGACGCCAACGAGGAGAAGCTCATCGAAGAAGACACAGCCCTGCCCGGCATCGAGCACGCTGCAGGCGTCGATGGCAGCAACTTGCCACATCCGAGGATAGACTTGCAAGGGTGAAAAACCCCCACAGCCAAAAGTGGGCCACAAAAGGACGACATGGATGGGATGGCCCCCCCCATCCTGGGTGTAATAGAGATAGGTGCTTGGTAGAAGGGCGTTGGCGGAGAGCATACAACGAGACGTGGGAGAACGATGTTAACGAGCTCATTGACGCGAATTCAGGCCATCTGGATTTGGACTGTCTGGTCCGAGTTCATTGGATCGGCCGTGAATCCAGTGATCAGGTCCGAAAGTCGAAGAAGCACTCGTCCTTGGTGCTTCACTTCACGAGCGCTCGAGTCGCGAATTCGTGCATCGTTAACAAACTAGCGCTCCATGGCCACCTTCACCGGACGGAGAAATACCGCGCACAACCTCTCCAGTGCTTCAATTGCTATCGTTTCGGCCACATTGCATCCCAATGCACTGTATGCGGCACCTGCGCCTCCGACCACCCCACTTCCGATTGCCACTGCCCCAGCAAGACCCCCTGCAGATCATATGCCAAGTGCACCCACCTCATGTTCAAGTGCGCGCTACGCGATTGTGGCGGCGCCCATCGGGCCACCGACCCCAATTGCCCTGTTCGACAGGCCATCCTTCACCGCGTCGCAGCTGAACATGCTGCCTCAGGGCCGCTGTACCTGACCCCGGATTACGGGGAGTCGGACTAGCTCTCCTGTTGGCCAATCCCGTATGCACTCATGACCCCTTCCCCTTCACGCTCTCCTTCTCTATGGTCCGCAACTTAAACCCCGGATGAACCTCTTCCCCCCACGTACTTCTTTCGTTTCCTTATTGCCCCCCTCACGATATCTTCCTTATGGTCTACTTACCAACTTGATACTTTCTAGACCTCATTTATCTACCGGTGACACCCCACTTTGAGTGCCTCATAGAGTATTTACAGTAGACAGGTAGCTACATAGGCCACTTCGGGCCTGAAGCTACCATCAAAATGGAATTAATCTATCAAGAGCCGCGGAAATACCGCCTCAGTACGGAGTGCGCGCGAACCCTTCAATTTGGACTCCTATCGCTGTTGCCCCTGCAGTTCAATGACATCGCGTTGCAGGGGTCTGGCGCGGCACTACATATGCCCGGGGAGAGTGGTATTTGAGCCTGGCGGGGTGCGATGCTGGATGTGGAAAAGATGAAGCAAGATTCTCTCCATCGGTTTAACTGCTCTCGAACTGCGAGCGAGAAGCTGGCTAAACTCGCGGAAGGAATGGGTAGGTGCCATCAGATTCACTGCCGAACCGCTGCCGCGGTAGGTGAAGAACCGAAGTGAGTATAAGCGGAAGTAATAAGTCGGCGATTGACTGAACTCGTTAAATTGTACGCTTCACTATACTATCCTTTTATTGGGTATCTTTGGGCTTCACAGTTTACCAGAACTCACAAATGTGCTAAAACGTCAAATCGAGGTTGTAATTCCGCTACTGCAGGTCTGCCGAGATGCCTGAAGCGTGCCCGCGATGCCCGAGATACACCTACACAAATGTATGGGCGATATACTGTGCAAAAAATTCAGCCATTTTTGCAGGGTTTTGGAGTGCAACTTACATCTGTGTAGGCTGTTCTGGCTGACACCTTGGGTTCCCGGCTGACACCTTAAAATGGCTTACATCTCCTTGGTTGATGACAACTGGCAAAAAAGCCGAGATATGTTTGCGTCTAATTGCCGGAACCCTCCCATCAGCTCGCTTGCCGGCTCCGCTCGGCAGACCGAATCCATTCACATTGGGTGCCTATAGAGCCATTAAGAGGGCCTAGATGTGTTTCATCAGATTCATACCAGTGAAAAAGATTCACAGAACAGATTTTTGGCAGGTTAACGCGATGGAGCCGCCCATGCTTTACAATATTGGCAAGAATTCCGTTGAAAAATTGTTTAAAATTGTTTAGTGCAGATGACTGTCTGTACACCAAGACTCACAGCAAATTAGACTATACATTATCGTTTATGACCCTCTGTGGCCTATTTCACCCTCACAAACAAAAAACAGTTGAACATCCTTTTCTGGCATCCGGCAAGGGATTGTCATCACTGATCCGATCAATCCTATCAATATCTAGCGCAATTTTCACAGCGAAGTCCACGAGATGCAATCGGTGGTGGCAAATCAGCTGTAAGTTGTGATCAGAAAGTTACTTGTCAACACAGAGGGAAGTTGTCACCTTGCAAGTTGTAAACCAAATCCCTGCTTGCAGCCAGAAGTTGTCAGCTAATAAGTTTTGCACAGTATATGTGCCATACATATGGCTCGTTCATTTGGGTACCCAAATGAACCACACATATAGCCAGCCACCGGTGGCTATGCCAGGACACATCCATCATTTTTGTACCACAAAACGAAGCAGCAAATGTATAGGCTCCCCAATCCAATTCTCTAGATCTTTTTTTTTTTTTTTTTTTTTTTTTTTGGAGCGTTTGGGATAATAAAATTCAGTCTGCAGAAGCATTCCAAAGGTCATCCGCTGGGTCTACCAGATAAATCTAGTTAATGCCGGGGAAGTTGTCCAGGGAGGAAATGCCATTACGCACAAGTACCATAGTGTGGGACTCCAGCCGTAATAAATTTATCCTATCCCATTTCTTGGATCATTCAATGTCAATGGCTGTATACCCACTAAAACCCCCACTGTGTAAGTCCAATCGTCCGGCAGAGCAGCTTCGTTCATTAGTAGACCACTCCATGTTCTTAGGACAAGATCTTTATTCAGCGCAAGATTACCAAATTTCATTTTATTGGTGAGGATTCGATCTCGTCCTAGTGCGGAATTCACAGATTTCAGCCATCGGTTGTGAATCTCAACATCTGTAATGTTACGGTGTGGGTTCTTTAGAACCTTATCATTCCGGATGTTCCACATTGTGTGCCAGGCTGTGGATACCAGAATGGCAAATAATCGTCCCATCGCAGGGATCAATTTCCCATTTGAGTGTTTAAATTTAACTAGGTTGCAACCCAAGATAAGTCCCCAGCTGAGGAGGGGCCAGTTTGAATATTTCATGGTCCAGAGGTCCTCGGTCAGTTGCCAAATTAATTTTGCCCCTGAGGCATCACATTCCATCGCAATGTGTTCAAGGCTCTCCGGGACACCACATGTCGGGCAGACTGCAATAGCTTCAAGATTGTCAATGTGTGTCCAGAAGTCATCGACTCTGAAAATGTTGTGAATCGACTTCCAAAATAATTCACGGTGAAGTCGTCTCAGATTTGTGGAACGTATAGATTTCCAAATCATTTCGTCGGTAGGAGTGTAATCAGAGACTTCATGCACGGAGCACCGGATACGATCTAAGTTGATAAATGTTGCCTTCCTGAACGGCTCTGAGTGTCTGCCCTTAATGACTTTTGTAAAGATTCGCTGTGAGCCTTGTGAGATTAGAATACCTGGGCAGCTGAACATCAAATCGATTTGGGTATCAACCTCCAGTGGAGGGTATGAATGAATGCCTGCGGTTACAGGGAAAGTAATCATTGTCTGCTTGAACTGTGTCCGTGCAACACGCTCATTCAGTGCTGCAAATACTGCTTTGAAGAGCAGGAAACTTGGGTCTAACATGTCATTTTCAGATTTTGTTCTCTCTTTAATCAAAGTTTTGAGCAGAAAGTCGGATGAAGAGCATAGTAGTAAGGGGGCATTGCATGGGATTTTCTGCATGCTTTCTTGACCTGGGTAATTGGCTTCCCTCCCAGATGGAAATTAGGGAGTTTGTATATGCGTGACATCAGTAATTGAGACGCGCTTTTTTTTTTTTGCTTGACCTTCCTCTCTGCTTGTAACGCGTCTGTCCTCTGGGCCTACATTCTTTACATCCCTCTTCTGTGGTACTTGCTGAGAACTACCTTTTCCATGCCCCGAGGGACCAAGCAGCAGACTTCCATTCTTCATGCTCGACAATTTCTCCATCGCAAATCTGGCAGCGACAACGAGAACGAGCCCCCGAGTAGCGGCCAGACCCCCGCGCACCTACCCTCCCGTAAAAAGAAGATTGAATTTGTAGTAAGTATTTGATGGCAGTGTATAGGATTGATCCGTTGGTCCGAGTCACTGTAGCCACGTGAGCACGGAAACCAAACGCCACGTCATCTCCCTTTCGTTATGGACAGTGCGCGGACTATTGAGACGATGGCCGAAACGTTGCCGTTGGGAATACACGTCCATCGAGCCGAACTTCAGACGAAGAACGAAGACAGAAGCTGTGTCTTGCGGTTCGAGCATGGGACCATCCTTGCCATCTTTGACGGCATGCCTTTGGTCTTTTCCAGCATTTCCCCAGCTCATCCCATCTATGTCAGGTCACCACACAAGCGAACTCTCGGACTTTGCCTCGAAGACGCTTCCCCTCATGCTCTCCCACCGTATTCGCGAAGATGTCGATGTCGAGGCTGTCATGAAGGACACTATCGAGGAGTTCGATAGCTCACTCCTCGCTGAGGTCACCCGACTGTTCAACCCTGGGGAAGATTTCTCCGATCCGCGCTGGCTGGATAGAGACGAGAACATACACCCCGTCATCGGCGGGTATACTAAAGAAGAGCCGCAATTCAAGGCCGGCCGGCGGGCTGTGGTAGGGACGACGGCGCTCATCGCATTCATCGACAAAGAAGCAACGCGTATTTGGGTCACGTCTCTCGGAGACTCGGACGCTGGTGCAGTCTTTTACATTCTTGATTCAGACCACGGCTCACCACGCGCAGTCCTTGGACGACAGAAGGATGGTAAATGGACGTCGACCCTCCTCAGTGCTCGCCACAACTGTAGCAACCCAGAAGAAGTTGAGAGGCTTTCTCGAGAACACCCAAATGAGCAGAACCTTGTGGTGTGGGGCCGCGTCTCAGGCGCGTTGGCTGTCACTCGTGGTACGCACCTTCGCCTCTCTCTCTAACAGCGTCCTGCACTAATTTCGAACTTTTTCCAAAGCATTGGGAGACCACCAACTGAAGGCTCCCCGCCTCCTAGCGTCCCGCGTGCTGATGTATTTCTATCCGTCGCCCATCCCACCCCTCATGTTTGAGAAGTGGGAGCGTGATGGACAGCGTACCCCGCCCTACCTGTCATCTTCTCCCACCATTGTTAGCCATGACATTTCACCTGGTGATGTGTTTGTACTTGCATCCGACGGCCTTCGCGACTCGTTGAAGGCTCCGGACGAAGACAAACTAGATGTCATCATCGCCTTGGCTACCGGAGGAGATCACGCTCAACTCACCCACCGCTGCATTCCAGCTAAAGACACTGACAACATCGCTGAGCGTGTCATACAGAATACCTTGTTTGGGACCGATCCCGAGAAGATGGCTATGCAGCTGGACAAGACTTGTGTAAGGGACGATATATCTGTCGTGGTCGTCAAATTTGCGTAGTGTGATGGATATTGGCACTTTTAGGCCTGTGGGTGATTATTTACCTTGTGTTTTAGCCTACATGCCTCATATTTAGTATTTCTCACGGTTGGATGCACAGCTGTATGTTTCATATTCAACCGCGTTGCTTCGGGCATGGTTCGGGCATGGCCTCGGGCTTGCTGCGGTCGTGGAGTCACTGCCCATTGGCTCCACTTGAGTCATGCAGCTAATATTAGATTATTCCTATTACTCGTATCTTAAGCAGATGCCTCGAATCAGATTGCACCTGTTTGTGTCCGTCCTAATTTATCCTGTTTTTCTCATGCACATTTGCACGGCCCCCAGATATCGGCAGTCAATTCCCTTTTATTTTCTGCGTCTGTCAGATGACCCCGCACTCGACCCCATAGATCAAAGATTAGCTTCGGCAGCCGGTCGTTAGCCGTGCGCTTCATTTTATTTTCGACCTCACCGATCACCGTTCAAACCCCGTTCAAATAGTAGGGTCTCCTTCACCTCTTCCTTTGCCACCACCCATCATCCCCTCCGCTGTGTCGCTTAACCTTGCTACATTTCTTCTGAGTCCCTTCTCGGGTTACCTCTGCAACCAAACTAACTTCCCTCCTTAGTTGGTGCGCAAGACGGCCTCTGATCCCTTCAACAACAGAAGGGTGCAGGAGGCGTGGATGGATGATATACCGCCTTTCACTCCGTCTCCTCTTCCCCATTGTTGGACAGCTTCAGACCTATACGCGATGCGTAAAATGACCGGTGCGATTTATATATCTACTTCATACACCTTGCTCAATTGTACTCGAGGTCGCCTTTGAATCTATAGGCTCGACGCGTCAGTTACTTATAAGTTCCAGCTCCAGACGATGTTCCCTGAAGGTGTGCTCATGAACAAGTGTATCAAGTGAGTTTGCCATTTAACATTCCACTCGCACGACGTCCCTCAAGAATACCAAAAACATGTTTCGACAGTTTCCCTAGCGGTCAAAAGCATGCGTGCGTCTATTCCCTATCACATCCCCCAGCACTGATGTTCTCCACTCATCCCGCGGCATTCCCACTAGTCATCTAATTCCGTGCATCGTCACCCTTGGTTCGGACACAACGACGGACCCAGGTGTAAAACTATGCAGTGAGTGTAGATGCTTCTGTCGTTATCATGATCAACTCTACCACTCCAAAACAGGGATGCACTGATATAAGTTCGAGACCGATGATGGTCCGGTGCGTTTTCTCCTGTAGTTCTTTAAGTGTTAATTTTTTGTAGCGTATGACGCCCAGAGACCACCATATGTATCCTCTACCGTGTCGCCCAGATATTTGCCTGAGCTTGGACGCCAGTAGTGTCTCAATCGACGTGGTTCCAGTTTCATTCAAAGCAAACATGTCGTCTTCGTACTGACTATTCTCTACAGTATATTTATGTGCGTCAGGCCCTGAGGTGAGTTCCTCACTCATATTTCGGCGCCCTCGCTTATACACCAAGGTGATACCACTGCTTGCAACCCCACTGTGTACTCGTCGACCGAGGAGAGTGGGGATATATCACCTAGGTACACTTTGTGTTTTATTTGCCTTCATTTCAAAAGCACGCCGCAGCGGCCTCGGAATCAATTCTCATCATAACCTTTCGGGCAGGTCCCTCTGTCTGCTATCCAACATGACATACTAATGACTGTGGGTTACAGGATATTTTCGTTTGACCTCTGTCGGCCAAGGGTGCATATACAGAGCAAGTTCGCTATCAGAGACCCCTCAACGTAGGCCAATTTCTTTTACAACTGCTACCATTGTGAAGAGCTGAGATGTTCGCATTTCGGAGCCTGGAGAAGTTCGTGCGTTATTCCTATCGTCCTTCTTATTTTATCAAAATTTAATGTTGTCCGATTAGAATAATGGCTCTACCCCGCACCCATGTCAGTGTTTTCCGCCCCACATCTATAAATGTTCCCTGATAAATTAATTCGGAATATTCAATCCGCGCCACAGACCTGCGACCTGCGACCCGAACTCTATCCGTGTTGGATTTAAGGCTGGAACATTATGATTAAATATGCCTCCAGGCCATAATGTACTATAATTACTCGTATATTATTATTATTACTCGTCAACCTGAATCAGATTGTACATGTTTGTCCCATCAATCTCCGCTCGTCTGCGCCTCTTTTCCCTACTTATTTTCGTGTGTATTCACGCTCAACGTCGGTATTGTGGATCTTCTCAGGCTTGCATCAAGCTGTCCAATTTCTTGGGTCAATGTCTGATCTCCTAGCGCCCCAGCCCGCTTCTCCCAGCTTCTCCGCGGTACTTTTATGCGACACAATTGATGGGAACTCTGTTTACTTTGCGAACTTTCTACTGCCATCTTCAAGACAAGCTCCGGTGCCCCATTTTATATGTCAAAGCGATGGCATCTGTTGGTATCCTCTCCCATGTTTTCCTTTAATGCTTTCAGCTTTTTGCCTTGACTGCTGGAAAACACATCGCTACTCATGCCCCTGGTGCGACGTACCCCATTACTCGTATCTTAAACGTGTTTACTCCATCACTCGGAAAGCTCGGCCGCGCCAGGGTTCTCACAACGTCCCATTTAGTCCCTCATCTCCTCACTGTGCCCGCAATGGGCGCTCCGTCGTCCGGATTTTTCCGAATTTGTGTCGCCTTGAGATTTCTATATCGGGAGACTCCAGCTTCTCCACTAATCCAAAACAGTTTCCGCTTTTCTCCCGTCCCTGCGAGCACTGCCGATCTTCCTTTGGAGTTTCCATCACCTTTGTCCTGATTAATTCCTTGCTTCTTCTTTGTTTCTACGCTTCCTTTTTGGATTCAATTAACGAACTTATATCTGTCTTAGATGGCGCGAAAGATGTCCTCTCCACCCCCAATGTCTTCCTTCAATGCTTTCGGTTTTTTCGCTCTCGCCGGTGGTAGGCGTCTCGCCACTCAGGCTGCAGGGTCCACCTATCCGGTTTATCACTGCCACTATCATACCGCTCTCAAATCACCTACATCACTTTTGAATCTGTCCACTGTTAACAGCGACGACAGTATTGACATCGAGTACGAACATCTGGCCGCCAATCTCCGTGTCTACTCGGGCTCTGGCGATGCACCGCTGCCTGATAACACCGTTGCCTTTGTTATTGCCAAGGTCTTCGCTGCGACGGGTAAAACCATCGAGCTGGATGCCCTGTTTGTCGCCCCTCTTCCTGGTGACGTTGATGATGAGCATTATCAGGCAATTTTCATTCTTAATCTCATTCTCTGGCTAACCTTAATTACAGGACAATATTCCATCTCTTCCAGTATTCATCTACGCTGTCGGCCATATCCCTGCCAATCACTCTGCACAAACTTTGACCGATGGCAGTAAAACGTTCACAATGACCGTGGGAGATTACGTTGGGGGTGGGCCCAAGAATTCGGCACTTCAGTGCGTTGCAGAATCTGTTTTCTTTTCCTTTGGCGCTGATAAACAGCAGGTGCATGTATCCTCCGACCAAACGATGGGTTAATGTGCCTGTACCTCGCTCCCTCAGCTGCACACAGTTGCTTGGGTATTGTTATGGATTCTCCGACTCCGGTCTTTTCCGCATGGCTATCGAGCATGTCACTTTGAGCCTTGGTCCTCATGGACTCACACAGTCGCCAACAACAGTGTCAACGAACACGGACTCGGTTACAAGTTCCCAGACCCCGGCACGTCGTAAGAAGTATGTCGCTATTGGCTCGACTTCCACTCCCACAACATCCGCCGCCGGATCATCCTCTCTTGCTCAAGCCAGCACCGCTCAGTGGGCCTTCAATTTCATTTCCGCACATTTCGTCTCTTCACACTTTTTGCATTCATCAGGTCGTTGTCAACCGCTGGAGCCGGACCTTCGTCCTCCTCATCACACGAGACGCGGTGAGAGATAATGTTGACTCATCATAATACAGCCTTGACTAATTACAATCTGCTGCAGCTCGAAGAAACGACGTGCTCTAAGCCCCAGCCATTCCCCTCCACCCGAGAATGACAACGATGACGACACTGTCGTGGAGACTCCGACGAAATGGAAGGGGAAGAAGAAGGCGAAGCAGTAGATCCATCATGAAGTAGTATTCCCGTCTCATTTGATTTACTCAATTCCTATGCACCTGTGAACGTTATATCCCTTCATCCGAACTACCTGAAATCTGTGTTTTGTATGACCATATTGGTGAATTTTACTGGTTGAACTTGAGATATTCACCAGCAGCGGTGATAGGTGAAAGAAGGAGGACACGGCGGAGTATATACAGGAAACGAGACCCTGATAACACATCGGGTGCCGGAGGCGGTCCTTCCCAGAGGTTAGACTGACTAATACTCAGAAGTCCTCACGATCGGTTATTTAACATTATTTATCGTTTCGCCACCAGTGGTGAAAACCAGTCGCGTCGTCCCCGTATGGCAGGAGGTCACGCGGTGACCAAACATATGCACACTGAAGCCCTCGCGTCTGCACAGTCTGTACAACGCGCCGCAATATCTAGCTACTGATACGGGTAATTTTCGAAGGACCTGCAACAGCTGGGTGAGGTGTGCAGATCGTGTTTATACCACGCTCCATGGGGTGCGAGACGGGTGTCCGAGTCTAATTCTGTCTAAAGGGACATTTCGGTATTAGCGCCCAAGCGTGACTGATGTGACCAACTGTCAAAGAGGAGCCTTTGCTTTCGACGGCCACTCCGCTCTATCTTCATTAGCTTGAGGCTCCCACGGATGTAAGGTTTTTTGCACCAGCGCTGCCATCAGAATTGAGGCTGGAACCTCTAAAAACTCTCTGGCTAGTCTGCGCCAAGTCACTGCTAGTCTCTTGCTTTTCCGCTTTGTATCACCTTATGCGCTTCAGTGCTTCCTCAGCCCTTGATCGACTTCAAAGTACGGTCGGCGGCATGGTCGCGGTTGACTTTTGATTCTGATTCCGGATCAACGTCGCGGCCACGTGAGACATATGAGACGCGTCGCTTATTATTGGCTCATTCGAGTAAATCCGTTCAATTAAGACAGTAGTTGCGGAGTACACAGTAATTAATCGTCTTCTGTTGCATCCTTGAGGGGCTGGAGTTCCAGCTGAATGCATCTCTGCCCACATTCATGTTGGTCCACAAAAGTCTGTATCCCTTTATCCCCATGATCTCCAGCACCGCTGTCACTGGTTCAAAGTCAGATCTGGCCGGAAGTGTGGATTATTGACATGGAACATACCCAGTGAGTGTGTGGGACATGAGATCAAAGAGGATCGATGATTTCTGGGATGCATCGTGGCTTTCAGAGGCTGTGTGTGATTCATCAGCTCAGCAGGTAAAAAATCAGGGGCAAGCTCACATTGAATATCAGCCAGGACCAAAGCTTTGTTTGAATTGATGTAGGTGAAATGCTGGAAAACATTGATAGTGGCTCCTTGCTTGTCAGTGTATCGTGGGTGCTCAAGTGTTCCCGAAAACTTCCTAAATTGAACATTTCCTCTCTCCCGTTCGAGAAGCCAAGTGACAGAGGATATGGACCCGTTGCTGATATTGAGCTCGCCTTTTCATCGTCCGAAAGCTCCGCATAACCAGATTTAGTGAGGCCCGATGCTGGGGAAGGACTGAATGGTTCAGTTGATCCGAGAATACCTTCACGAGCAAGAATGAAATCTGTGATCTCAAAGTCTAAGGCATGTTAGTACACAGGGAATAATGCAGACAAGGTTGACTTGCCCGAGATATCCATTTCGGCTGCATCACATTCCTCCTTGAAGTTATTCAGAAAGAACTTTGCACGACCAAGGGTTGTTCCCTCTTGACAAGCTCATCATGATTGGAAATGACTGATACAAGTTGGCCATTGCCAACAGTATAGCATCGTTTCGCAACATAAGCCATGTTGTTGTATTTAACCTGAGTCTAGAGTAAGCAAGGATTTAGAAGTAGCCTGCAAAAAGTAACTGGCCTTGAAGACAAGCTTGGATCTTCCTTTTCCAAAGGAATTATTCTCGAGCATTGCAGGATGCGCAGTGGGATCGTCCGTGCACCAATTGAAAGATTGGACACCCGTCTCTGGGTCTGATGTGTGCTCCGCGAAGAACAGTGTCACAGAGGTCGCAGTACTCGCAAGGGAGGCCAAAGCGAATGACGACTTCAAAGAGTGTGGCCCAGCAGAAGCTGTAAATTTTGCAGATTAGAGAAATCAGTTGCGAGAATATATTACTGGACGTACCAAGTCGTGTGCGCTTGAGAACTGAACTACCAAGAGAATGCTGCTGTTCTCGGTCCAAATTCGCTTTTTGGACTTGAAAAGTCCGGGGGGCGGTGGAACTCCAGTCCGAGCGTGGAACGTTATTTAAACATCAGTTTTGAATATATATAGGACAAGAGGCGTAGATTGCACCTTTTCTACGTCAATGTGTGCTTCCATATATAACGTGGCAAATTTTCGGTTTCGAAACTTGGTGGGAACAGTCTTGTCCAGGTTCTGGCCACAGTCCTTCAGCGTCACATGAAAAACATCGCGGAAGCTCGATTGAGGCTCAATTTCGAGATGAACATTGTTCATATGGGAAAGTCTCATGTCTGAGCTGTTTCATTCATCTCAGCTTCAGCTTCAACATTGAAAACCAAAGGAACTCACCGGACTAGACTTGACTCTGAGGCGTCCTCCCAGCTAGAGTTGAAGCTGGCTATTCCATTGGCCACAATGTCTACAGTAGTTGAATAAATGGATGTTCACATATGGTGAAAGATACTCGCACCTGAGAATTTAATTGCAGCCTCTCGGATGACCTCAAAGGTTGGAAGAAATTCACAAGCTTGGAATTCACGAAGGGTTCCAGAACAAATACGTAGCACTCGTTTGTTGCCAGGTTGTTGCTTTTGAGAGTCGCCATATTGGCCCCGGTGATTGCGACGGTGGACTGTTGAGCCTTGATGCTCGAACCATTGAAGTTCGCGGCATCCTTCCACTGTGAACGGTGAAATTGTCCAATATTCGAACACCTGATGTCAAGGGGTCTGGTGCTGCGAATGATGGTCAGTGTAATGTGCAGAACACTGGTTTCGTGACTACCTTGCCGATCTGAAGAAGATACCAATGGAGCCCCCGAAAAATTCGTGTTTTGAACACGTCTCTCTGCACATCAGAAGTGAGTTCATATTTGATACTCCCGAAAGAGAGGGTACTGTACCGTTCTTCTTCTCACAGAGGCCGCAATATTCAGTGCTGAGTCGAGCCGATGTGTTACCACATCCCGAGCATTGTCCCAAAGCCTGCAGGAAAGTGTGAGGAAAACGGCATGGTGTTACTGTCAGGTACATCTTACATTTATTCTGTCATGCTCCACCATGGGAGTGTTTGCGATAAGCACACATTATGGCAGCGTCCGACGTTGGTCTTGTACTGGAAATGACGCAAACAAGTATCTTCCCCGGTGCAAAGAGCAGGATCAGTATCTGAGTCCTGCATTGCCATTTATTGCTTGGGCGCAATGAGAAAAGGATAGAAGGACAGGAAAGAGCTGCTTAATTTTAGAATCAACTGAGGCCTGCTTAAATACGCCTTCGAGCCGACCACACGCTCATACAATGTTCTATCATTTGCAGACAACTCTCATTGGTAATTCACACCGGAAATGAGACTCTATTGTTGCATAGGGATGACTCGTTTCAACGCCGGTATTTCTCCCACATTATGAGGACAGAATGAGGCAATTAAATGAGTCGGCATGAGCCCAGATGTTCGCTTGCGCATCAATGCAGGATTTCTCCCACGGTTGAATTGATATGGTCAGAGTCACTGCTCCCAAAAGGAGACCGGCAACATCTTTATTGTTGAAAATTACTGACTCGTCAGTTGAACTCACCCACGATATAATGGATCCATATGACTCCAGGAAAGGTACTATTGTCTGTGTCCGATCTGAAAGCCCGAAATTTCACACAGTTAAATTGATATTACCAGCCGTTTATCCGTCAGTTGTGGTATAAAACAGGAGCTCCAAATCTGGGTTGCCTATGGTTAATGCCACTGGTGCCAATGGCACTGACAACGGCGTCTGTAAGCATTATTTTTGCTGCTCAATGCTATATGATTTTTCTAATCCTTTGCAGTCCCCCCAGATGAAGAGCTCAGAGAAATACTCTTTGACTTCGAACGCAAATCCCTGTCTCGTGAACTGCGCCTTCGCTATCTTGAAGAGAAGCATCACATTAAAATTGGGTACATATTCACCTTGCCTGTTCAATGGTTATCGCAAGTTCACCGAGTATTTAGATTGACAAAGCTCAAAGCCTTGAATCTCAAATTCCATGTACCGAGCTCTCGCAAATTTCAGGCTGTCGAGGAGGCAACAGAAGCGATTGCAGACATCATCACTCGAGACGTCTATCAGGGGCAAGGACCGGACACCGTCAAGCAAATTGCTTCCTTGAGGTTGAATCTCACAATTCCTCGGTATGCATTCCACAGAGATTTGTGAATGTTGTGCTGACCTAAAACTCAGGGATTTGTCCGGGCAACAATGAAGGGACTCGTCGGCCAAAGACCATCTGACATGCGCCGCCCGGCCGTGGCAAGGGTCCAAAAATCCGCACCGCACTCAATGCTATTGGTATTTTTCAGGAAATTCACGTAGATGGTCATGAGAAACTCGGTGAAAAGGCACTTCGAATGGGCCCTGGTATAGGAATCGATGTATATGGAATGCGCGACCATGTCGGGAAGGTGCTTCTGCTCAAGGCCCGTCCCAAACTCACGGCTCAGCGACACCGTGGTCATTTGTTTCTGGATATGGTCTCTGACTTTCAAGGTATGTGACTTTATTTTTTCCAGCAGCTCTAATTCATGGCTGAATGTCTCCCAGCTACTTCTGTCCAAGTGACCTTCGATGGCGGCAGCGAATTGGGCTGGTTAGCTGCATTCAGACTACATTGCGGTGTGACCCTTCTGTCAATTAATTTTAGCTCTCTGACGATGAATGCAGAGAAGTCTTTGCTCCCGAACTCTCAGCCGATGAATGGCGGCCAGTTGTTGCAGTGAAAAGCACATCCAACATCTCGATCGAGTCGACTTGGTCCTATGACCGGCAATTTAACGGACGGTCCCTCCGGGCAATCATTGAAGAAGGCCGTATTCATCTCATTCCGGGAGATTTGTTGCACAGGCATGTTCTTCCCCTTTGAATCTGAAAACCCTGTTTTAAAACTCTATTTAGAAGCCTCTTTCGCTGGCTCTGGTCCAAGATAGTTCAGACTGGACTGGACGAGTTTGTTGACTATTTCAACAACAAGAAAACGCGAAAGCAACGCAATCGGATTCTGCCATCAGGTGTTGCGCCAAATGTTGTCTTTGACATGCCAGCCAACTATGGTCTCGAGAATCTAGCCATCCCGGTTACTCAGGCGGCTTTGGATGAGCTTCGCGGCCTCATTGACACACCAAGGGAAGATGCCTTCCGTTGGGTTTCTGACGAGTTTGATGAGGTTGCGACAGCAGTCTATATTAGGATTGGTTCACCTAAGCTTGAGGCACTCTCTGGGTGGGCTATATTTAATGGCATGGCACCACTACTTCGTGGAGTAGTAGTTCCAGGCCATTTATAGGCTAGACAATCATATCTAATTTACGCGTAAACGGGTGCATATATATCACGTGGGCGTGGTTAGATGTCCATCAATCGGGAATCAGAATCAAAAGTCAACCGCGACCATGCCGCCGACCGTATTCAAAGGCCAAACATCTGGTACGGATCTTTCCGGAAAACGCTGACACTGCTTGATTCACCGCGCTGAACCCTGAATTCCTGCGTAATCAGTGCAACAAACTGGGAAGACAGATTTCCTCGACGTCTACCTGACATTGTCTCCGCTTGCCTCATGACCTGCAGCGCCATTCTTCGCACATTTCTACAAATTCCACCAGAAGCTTTTCCAACCCCCCTCATTGGCTCCCCGCCTTGGCCCAATGACTCTTGGCTCGGAGCTTGGCTGGTACCGGTACTAGCCTTCGCGCCACACAGTCACACGGCACTCAATTTAATCGGTGATTCCTTTTCCTTTCAGTTCATTCCGCTGATCTCTGACCCTCGATCGCGCCCGCTATAGCAATTGTCCGACACTGCAGTTCTATGTATTCCGCTAATCTCGCCGACTCCGCCGATTTGTCTATTCTGCCAACTTCTAACGCTCAACGCTGCCCATGTTACATACTCTGACACAGCAGAGATTCTGACCGCATTGTCCCCGTTGTTCACAAGAAGTTTCATGGTCCGCGCCTTGCTTCTGGTCTGATGTTTCAACTATCCTCCGATTCCGTTAAAATGCGGGAGTTCCTCCTGTGATTTCCAGTATGGAATTTTCCGCATCGGCTCATACATATTGCCTATTCTTCAGGCCGTCAGCACGACACGGTATCTTTCTATACTGTGAACCACAATTCCTCTCGCTCATCCCCCGCTTCCGCAGTTCAAAAGACGCTCGGTGCACCTGAAGAAAGTGTCCATATTGTCCACTCCAATGACGAGACACGCAAACACATCATTGCAATCGTCAATTCAAGTTGGGATGCCGGGATTCCTTCCGGAATGGAGCTTTACCAGTTTTGATCGCTGTAAGTCTGCATCTGGCGGTCTGAAATAATCTAACCAATTTCATCCCACAGCCTAATACTTCCGTCTACCGCACTGATCGCTCACTCGCAACAATCCGTCACGTCAAAATACACCAATCCTTTTCTTTGGATGAAAGCAGTCGACATCATGGCGAGAAATGCCCGACGCGGGTCCCGAGGCCGTGCACCTAAACGGTCAGCCTTAACTCGATGTAGAGAGATGCGAGCACATACCAGCATCTTCATGTTACGAACAACGTTCGCGACATCGTGGCATTTGGCGCGCGGAGTGTCACGACGCAAAGCGAAGTTGCGGGTGCGGTTGTCGCGGAAACGCTCGACCATGGCGTCCTTCTCAGCATCCGTGAGCGCACTGTACTCGTCAAAATGGTCCGCATGAAGCTGCGGGACTTTCTTGGCAATGCCACCCACGAGGCGAAGACCTTACGCCACGCAGACCGAGAGTTCACAAGACGTGAGCTGGTATGCTCCGCTTCGTCTCCGGACTCCTCATCGTTCTCCAAGATATCGGCATATTGTGGAACGGCGATGAGTTGAGCGACACGTGCCACTGTCACACGACTCTCGTCGTGGTTTTTGCGGCTCTGGTCGTGCATCACCCATCGTTACATAATAAGATCGGACGCCCGTCAAAAGTCCGTCCGTCGGATCACAGCGCTCACGTGCGCGACTCGGATGGTTCGTTTTGATGTTGCAACAACAACATCAAACACCTTTCTTCCTCTTCCCCCATCTCGCGCACCGTTGCCCCACTCCCCAGCACTCATTCCGCTCTCAGATCGTCCCGAATGATGTCTAACCTGCAAATGTAAGCCATAATTGTCCCAACGCCCCGTCCGCAGAACTTATGTATACTGTTTCAACGCCGCTAGACATTATATACGGCCGAGATGAATGAGATGTATCATTTATGAAGGTGACCACCCGTTAATCTCTCTCCCAAATAATCATCATATTACAGTGCTTCGAGCTTCCACCGCTACCTCCTCGCCAATCGAATGTGTTGCTCCATCGCCGTCGCCGAATAGATTCAGCACGGAGTCTCGACAGGGATGTGGGTGCTGCTCAAGGTGCGTTATCATCTCATGTGGAGTGTATTTTATACTGATGCAGCATCATAGCCTCCCCTCTGCTCTCGTCATTTCTACATGATCCCTGCGTCCCGCCTTTTTTGCACGACAAGATACCACGGGTAGACAGTCTCTAAGTATGTGAATATTGTCTCCCTGTGTAACCGACTCACTGACTCTCGGGACAACCCCCGCAACCGTGGTCTTTATTATTTGCTATGTCAAGTCGTCGCGAGACGAACATGCACGCTCAGTTTGGGGTTTCTCGCCGTAATCAAGGTGTGTCCCCCGCTATGTTTCGGCAGTCGAGAGTCTGCTGCTGACCATGCACTCAAAGCACCTTCGTGCGGCAGCCTTCTTGGTTGTGTTTCACCAAGATCGAAGCTGCATGCAGGTTATCTGTTGTACCTCAACACACATGCATGCTGATGCCGTCATGGCGGTAGGGCTCTATTACTCGTGGCAAGCGGGCACCTCTCCGGCATTGCCCTGGTGGTATGCCTTCACCTCAACACTGCTTTAATATGCCTGCCACCAGGGTGCGCAAGTTTGTGTGGTACACATGACGCTTCACTTCAGATCTGATGATCACGTCCCGTTGAGGCGCGTTCCCAGTGAGTGCCCATTAGTTAGTGTGTTTGTTTGGAACTCATTCCTGGTATTCCTAGAGGTCCTCCACGTCCCTAACCCCTGCCCAATCGTGGTCGATGCCTGCACGCTGTTGTGGTGAGTACGGCAGGCCGCTTTCTTTCTATTATTAATAATTTCTCTGCTTGGCAGCTTGACTATTGCTGTTGATATGATCGATAGGTTCTAATTGCTGGAGTTCATTCTTGGTGTAGTGAGAGTAGTTACCACTTGTACCGTAAATGTGTCTTCAATTCATACTTTTTATCAATCTTTCGATGTATTTGCGAAGAATTGTGAACATCCATATCAGGCCGAACCACAGGATAATGGTACCAAACTCGAGCTAGCTTAGCACGAAATTGGAGGTAAGTTATTTTCAACGTTGCTAGGAGGGTAATGATACTAATGGAGGATATCCATCCAAATTCAGCCGAACTTAGGGGCATACTGGGGTATTGCCATGGGAGGGTTTCCTGATGGCTTCGGCTTAGCTGCGGCTCCAGCACGTTTTTACTTCCTTTGCGCCGTACTCGTTCTCTACACATCCACACCTTCCCTGCTCGCTCTGTACATTACTCCAATTCTATCTGCCGCCAAATCCTCTCGCAGTGAGCTTAAATCCGCCGTATCTGATGCGGCGGATTTGCGGACACGTCGTCAAATCGGGCAAGTACACCCTGGCGTACAAATCGGCGCTCAAGCAGATGCGCAGCGGTAAAGGTGAGCATTACCGCTGTTCTCTCGGGGGCTGGAGCGTGAGGCCCCAAGGGTCCCTTGACCTGACGGCGCGTTCTTTCCCCCTTTTCCCCCTTCCATCCACGGTCTCGCCTTGCCGCACGGGAGATGGAGTATATACTAGAAACGAAAACGAAAACGTACATATATAGACTGCCGCGTGATGGCCGTGGTCACAGTCGCGTAGATTGATAGGCGGTCACATCCGCTAGTCGCAGGGTGGCGGGATGATGGCGCGCCAATAATATGACAATGGAGCGGGGGGGACAAGTGGCTAAGTGGAATGCCATGAGTCCTAGCCGGAAAAGACCGGCTGCCACCGACTACGTAATAACGTGATGTGATGGCCATGGGTTCGAATCCCACACAACCACCGGCAATTATTGGCCAGTTAATTCGGCAAATCGGACACCCTCGACGGCATGATGGTGAAATTCCATACTGGATCATACACCACACCCAGATGGAGGATCAGGGAATGCTTCTGCAGACTTTGTACCCTTACTACAAACATCCCAAAAAAAAAAAAAAAAAAAAAAAAAAAAAAAAAAAAAAAAATGACAATGGAGCCTGAGCCAACTCTTACGCGTCCTAGCCGTGGCGCTCGTCCGGCGTGTGCTGCACCGACCTTCCCTCTTGCCGGTCCTGGTCGTCCCGCTTGCGCCGCTACACCTCGGCGTTGCCAGCAAGCCGTACTTGCCCCACTGCTTGAGTTGCACTCTGCAAGAAGTCGATGGAATTATATATATAAAAAAGCCAGCCTGTTGCTACGTGCCCCCGGCTGACGTGATGGACTCGGCGCTGCGGAGAGTTCGTGGAACTCAAAAGAAAAACAATTAAAAATTGTCCGGCGTGTGCTGCACCGACCTTCCCTCTTGCGGTCCTGGTCGTCCCGCTTGCGCCGCATACACCTCGGCGTTGCCAGCAAGCCGTACTTGCCCACTGCTTGAGTTGCACTCTGCAAGAAGTCGATGGAATTATATATATAAAAAGCCAGCCTGTGCTACGTGCCCCGGCTGACGTGATGGACTCGGCGCTGCGGAGGAGTTCGTGGGAACTCAAAAGAAAACAATTAAAAATTGTAGGGCAGCGCACCACGCGGCGAGGCGGGGAAAGTTAGCGGCAAGATGTCAGAATAATCTACAACGGCGGCATGCGCGTGGTGCATCATTCATAGGAGTTGGCAGGACTCAAAATAACAATTTAATTTTTGGAGGTCACGGTGGAACTGCGCGCCGCCAGCGAGCGCGAAGGCGGGCGTGGGCGTGCCATGTGCCCGCATCAGTCTGAACCTAAGCGAGACTGTGACCGGCTTGTTGTGCCGTGTGATGGGGCCGTGTCATGCCGCGTTTTCGTTTTCGTTTCTCGTTGGTACCGCGCATCTCCCCCCGTCTTTTCCCCACTTTCTCTTCCTCCACTTTCTCACTCTCCTCCCACCTTCCCATCTCAGCCTACCCAACTGTTCATCGCCAGCACACTCGCTTCAAGATGTTCTCCAAGACGCTCACAGCAGTCCTCCTCCTGACGGCCACGGGCGCCCACGCGGGCCCATCAAGGCCGCCGCCACAACCGCATCGCCCTCCGCTCCAACGGCCGTTCGAACGCCACGCTCGAGGGCCGGTACACCTTTGTCGGGGAAAAAGATGACCTGCGTCTGCGCACGCAGAGGGGCGAGCGGCACCACATTTCATTCTCCTCTCGTTTAAAACACATGCTGACACCCCTCTCCAGCGGGAAGAACTACAAAGACAGCGACTTCTACGTCGCGCCAGTTCGGCGATGGCTCGGGCTGCTGCTGGCGCAAAACTACAACGACAAGAGCGCCGTTGCTACGTGCATTGACGAGGTGCGTTTTTTCTTCCCCATTCTGTGCCACGATATGTGCCGCCCCGTCCCCCCGCACCCCTCCCCCTTTCACTGTATGTGTTTTGTACCACGGAAGCATCTACATCTCCACGCGCTATGTCCCATATACGTCCTCCCGCTCATCCACACGCGGCTGACACCCACGCAGTGCGCGACCTGCCCGCAATGGGCCAGATCGACCTCATGAGGGCCTGTTCCAGTTCTTCGAGCCCGACCTCGACGTGTCGTCCTCCACGGCTCGTCCTACATCGATGACGACGACGAGATGCGGCAGGTACGGTAGCTATGCGGCGATGCTCTCGGCCGGCGCCATGAACCACAAGCCTGCGCCACCCTCCCGCATGTACATCCGAACCAAGCGCCCGGAGCCACACACATCCCGCAGTCGTGAATTCACGTTCTGCGCTGTGTGTGTGGCTACAAGCGCGACCTAACTCGATCAAGCTCAAGGATGCGCTACACGCGGCCGCCCACTTCCACACATTTGCACCGGGTTTATTCAGCACCCCGGCACGCGATTCAACCTGCACGCACACTGAAGCTGCACCCGTGCAACTTCGTACTGTGTGAAGCTACTGACAGCTAGGTCGAATTATCATGTCCTTGCGAGCCGGCGAATCGTATCTTGCGAGGTACGCGGGTGTGGGCGTGTGCGGCGTGGCAGAGCATGCCATAGTATTGTAAAATCTACTAGATATTAGAGTGAATGGTCTAAGTTAGTGTTAATCCGAATTGTATTGTATGTCAAGTAAAGACTGGATAAAGGTACTGAAGCCTGTCACATCTTCCGGTAACCAGCCCCTTGTCAATCGTGTCCAACTCCAACAGTGCGAGCTCTTCCTCCCTCGACGTCCCCGCCGTGAAACTGATGCCGCGGCCTTTCTTGACAGAGAATTTGAGCATCTGGGTCGCTTCCATCAAGTCGGGTGCTGTACGATTGCGGCTGGCGGGTGTCGGTCTCTGCGCTGGAGGAAAAAACGCGCTCACAGGGTACCGCGGACCCCTGGATCGGTAAGATGTCGAGTGCATACCGGAAGAGGGTAGGGTATCGGAGCTGACTCTCCTGCGTAATTCACATCACTTTCCGCACTCTGAATATTTGAGGGGAAAAAAACATACCTCCCAGTAACGTACGGAGCCTAGTGATATGAAGGTTCAATGAAATAAGACTGGACCTCGTCCGCTAGGTTCTGAGAATGGGTCGGGCGGTCAGGTGTATCCATCCCGAGGACTTCGTCTGCCCAGCTGTTCTGTGAGGCCCGAGCGGGAGTGCTGGTGAGGTTCCTGCGGTACGGACGGAGCTTGGCAATACACGAGAGTTAGAAAACCAAAAATGTAGTAAACATGGTACATACCTCATGTAGGAACAGGTCCCTGATCTCTTGGACTCGTTCGGGCCAGTGCTTCTCAAACCACCGCAGTTTGATTGCAGGGTTCATAACTGGATACTCAATGAGCGCTACACAAAAGAATTGAAAATGAACTCACGCATTGACAAAATGTAGACCGGAATATCCTGTACTCGGTCCCGGTAAGATTCCAGCTTGTCAATGCCTTTCTGGACGATGTCGGCGGTTTCCGGAAAGGCACGTTGTTGCTTCTGCCATGCTGAGATCATCGCCTCGAATGCGGGGAGGGCATGACCGAGTGTCGGTGTCTTCTCGGCAGACAGTTTTTGTTGGAAGGCATGAGGTACCTATTGCCGGCATTGATAAATAACAACGTATATGATCAAAGACTGCACTTACGGCCAAGATTCGCTGGAAGGCTTTGAGAGCGTCCCAGTCGTTTTCCCCGAGTTTGTACTTGTGGAGATCTCGGAACTGGGCGTCCGAAAGGAGCTTGTCGATGGCCTATATATACATGTGAGGATAAAGAAACGTAAGCGGGTGGAAAAAAAAAATACCTCGCGAAGAAGAACTGCCCGATCTATCATGAGGAGTGTTGATGACCACCTCGTGTCGACGTCCCGCAGCAGCTGAAGATCCTTCTGCTGCAGGGCTTTTGAGGATGTCCGAGAAGTATTGACGCCGTAAAGATGAGGCGCGTATCTCGAAAATCATTGGTCATTTGCAGTGAAAAATTAGGTAACGGCTCACCACCCGAACAGTGGTTCGCACCGTTGCGACAGGATCACGGTGAATTGTGTCCAAAAATGTCGGCGCATCAGCGTCATCATCGGCGGCCCGGGGATGAGGAACAAAGTCAGCGGCTTCTGGCGCCGCAAACTTCATATCGGTGATTGCACCAAGTACAGCCTTACAGGCTAGGTTGACAATGTGCGGGAAACATCTGAGATATTGCGTTGATCATAAGCTCTGGTTGAGAATATTAAACTCACCGAATACGTCTCTCAGATTCTCGGAAAGGTATCTTCCGCGCCGTGTGAGTTCTGCTTCCAAGAACGTCATGAACGTGTCGTTGTTGGAGGCATTGTCAAGCGTAACCCAACCAAGCTAATAAATTCGTAAACAAGATGTAAATAATAAGCCGTTG
Organism: Mycena sp. CBHHK59/15; assembly: GCA_029204085.1. Classification (NCBI taxonomy): domain Eukaryota; kingdom Fungi; phylum Basidiomycota; class Agaricomycetes; order Agaricales; family Mycenaceae; genus Mycena; species Mycena sp. CBHHK59/15. The sequence goes on from JARGXW010000725.1 coordinate 57,906, forward strand.
AACACACCTTAGAAGCGATGCCAATGCGATCAATTATGTAAAGGAAAGCGGTGGCCAAGTGCTCCCCGTCGTGATGGCCAGGTACACGGAGAAATCCGATTAAATCAGTTACGAGTTCTAAAAAGTATTTTTAGACTCGTCTATTTTAATCTCGTTTTGCGCCAGGCGTGAGGTTTATTAGGACCCCGGACAATACCCCCAAAGGCTAGCGCCCGCGGCGGACAAAATCTGGGTGATTTGGCCCCCGAACCTAGGTCCCAGTCGGACAAAATTGTGGGGTCGGCGGTCAAAATGCTAGGTCCTGTCCGGACAAAATTGGAGGGTTGGCGAAGGTCTGGCGGAGATTTTTCGGCCGGAGAATCAACCGATTAGGTGATTTTCAACGTGAAAGTGTTGCCGTCGGTCAAATCTGATGAAAACAGCGCGAAAAACGGGCACCAGGAGGAAAAATGTGATTTTTCGACGCGTGGGAGTGCAGAATTACCTCTTTAGGCGGCCTCGGCTAGGTCCTGTCCGGACAAAAATCGTCCATGCGGACAAAAATTGGCCTTTCGGACCAAGTCGGGCGCTAGCCTTTGGGGTATTGTCCGGGGTCCTGGTTTATTGTTCGATGACGTTTAGGACTTGTGGGAGTTTCGTTTCCTGTTAAGGGAATTATGGGGTTTTAAAATGTTTAAAAGGGAATTTCGTCAGCTCTTATGACCATTTTTTCCATGTGAAATCCCTCTTTCGGACGGAATTTTTGATCTCATTTCATTCTCCGACTCTCTGAATGGTCCCTGCCATTTTTCTCATCGCGCTCATCGCATTCTGCATGAGGGCTCTTTATTCTGTTCTTTGCCTTCTACCTCACCCCTTGGTTAAACTGACGGTGGCTTTGTTTCTTTGTTGCCGGTGGAACTCCAAGTCAAAATTCTCAAAATGTTTCTACCCTCCCAGTCTGTTTGTTTTATGAGCCACAGGAGGAAGCGATGTCTGAGTAAATGGTACGCGGGTACAGGCCGGGAATTCCTATGTGAGAAAGTATTTCAGAAGGGGAGGCGCAAATGTTACCGAGCATCATTTGAGTTTTTCAGAGCACCCGTAAGAATCGTACCTAGGGTAGGCGCTTAATTAGGCGCGATATGCATTAAATTATGAAGAGGGGTGGGTGGGAGAGAAACGAAAGGACCATTGACGAAACACACCTTACTCCAGCTGCGGCTCTTCCGTTGATAGAGTCGCCACTGCACGCCGGCACGAGGGCGCGCGGGACGTGGGCGGTTCTGTCCTGTGCGTTGGAAGATCCCTCCAGCGAATTGGAGGCGAGTGGGTTTGCGCCCGCATGGAAATGGAATGGGTGTGTGTGTGCGCTGCCGTTCCCGCCAAATTTGCTCCGCGTGTGCGGGTTGGCGGCGGCAAGGGCGGAGCGCGGTGGCGGCGAGGAGGGAGCTCCGAAAGACGGCGCGGGCTTAGAATCGCATGCGCGAGGGCGGCTTGCGTGCGGGTGCGGGTGGGGCTGCCCGGCAAAACAATTGGGAGAGGTAAGCGGACGCACCGGAGAGCAATTTGTCGTGTTCTCCTTATCGTTATAACTCGACTGACACTGGCGCTTGCGCGGGGCCTCGGCGGCGTAGCTGGTCCGCGTCGTCTCTTGGGTTGCTGGATTCGTATTGCGCAAGCACAGCGTTGCAGCGGCCAGTCGTGGGCCCGTGCGGCAAGTGGTCACCAGTCCAACCTTGCCTACACATACCCCCGGGTTGAGTCCAGTACTTCTCGAGGCCTGTGGACCTGGTGGACTCGGAAGGGAGCAAGCGATGACTGATCCGGCCGGAACGTGGCCCGAATTGTTCCGATCATGATGGCGACTCCTTTCCTCCTGGCTTCCATGCGCTGACAAGACTCTCACCGCCGTCCTCGAGCTCACCCACCGCTTTGCCGTATGTACAATGACATCGTTGTCACCCCATCCTTCACGGCATTCCATGGACGTTGTTAATCCTGGACCTCCAATGCATTGCCTCACACCCTTATCCGCTTCCGTTTTTCTTGCATCCATCCGGGTTAGTCTATTTTTCAATTGGTATCATCCGAGGTCAGCGTGACTCTACTTAATCTCTCGTCAACGCGGACTGACTCAATACACACTAGATCCTTGCCCGAGCTCTCGCAACGGCGGCAACGCCGAACCTATACTAGGGAGCCTGTGCTCGTACGACTACAGGTACATCTGCCTCATTCTTTATATAGAAGTTGACTGACTGAATATTTCCGACTAGCACCTATATCCGTGCACCTCAACGTCGCTTTCAACTTCAAGCTCAACTACTCGAGGGAAGCCCCATACCATTTAATCTACCAATTCTGACCGATCAGTTCACATCCGGCTAGATCCGTGCATACTATTCTCCCAGAGGCCGAAACTCTGCCCACTCAACTTCAGCCACGTCTGTTTGATTTTATCTTGCATCCGGATTGACTGACTAAAAGTTCAACCTCAACTCATACCACTCGAGGTAATTTCAAACATACTGTACCATTTCGTTCAATTCTCATCGGCTGTGACCTGTGACCGCAGCTTTCGAACTTGAGATTTCGTAAATGGTCTGGGTTGTCGTGACACCGATTTTTTTTTCGTTAAAGTGCCCGAAACGAGTAGATGAGGCTCTCAGGCATTTCCAATAACTACCCCAGCACTGTCTGAGCATTTGTCAAAGGGAATGAAGTGTGAAACGGCGGGCCAAAAATTGATTAAAACGGTCAGTACGAACCGTAGCCGACGACCTCTGCTCACTCGAAGGCCATAATTGGTAGATGTCCCTCATCCGTCTCAAAAATGGCATTTCATGTGAACGCCGTGGCCCTGATCACGACACGCGCCGCCTAGGCGGAAATTTGATTTTTTTGGCGATTTTCCGCCGATTTTGTGACATGTTTTGAAGATTCGAAATTCCCCGCAAGAGCCTGTGACACGCTCAAAAATTTCGTAAAAAAAGAGCTCTGTGACCTGTGACTTACGAATTGAATGAAATGGTACAGTAATCTATCCACATTGACTCAAAATGACTTCAATCTTTGTGAGATACTCGTTACGGCCATACGATTCTCTTAGATAGGCCAAAGCTCTGCCCGTTCACCTTCAGGTATGTCTGTTTGATGTTATCTTATATCCAGATTGACTCAATGAACTATCGTTCTTCAGATTCCTACGCACCCACTTCAGCGTGGTCCACATCAGTAAAACTACACGTTTGTCTTTGGTGTCTTTGGTGTCTTGGCCAAGACGCCAAAGACACCTAAGACACAATTTTTCCCAAGACGCGCATCTTGGGCTAACTGGGTTCAAAAGTCTTAGATAAGACATCCGTCTTGGGAAAGACGTCCAAGACGCACTACGGCTTGGGTAAACTGTGCCTAAAGACATCAAAAGACTCATTGAAAGACCTCATGAGAAGTATAAAGATGTATATTGAATGGTATATAGATGACATTCAGAGAGAGATCTATGGTAATACGATATGGGGGATGGTACCTTGCCCGACGTCCAGTGCACCCACCCACACACCACTGCTACACAGGTCGCACATCACACCGTCATCACAAACACATGAACCGACACCATCCTGCAGGGCGGGGCGGAGGGGATACGATGGGTGTGGCATGGGGCATTGTCGGCACTGGGGAGGGGGGATGGGAAGCGATGCGCGGCCCTGAACCGGCGCGAGGATGAGAGTAGTGGGACGGCGGGGTCGGAAGCCAGGACAAACACGAGGGAGCCTTGCTACACTGTGTCAGACTTGGGATGCCAGTGCAAGAGGTGCGGAATTGGTGCAGAAAGACATACTTTAGGGTGTGATTTCGTGTTACTCGGAAAATCTGCGAGGACAAAACCGGGAGTCAGAAAGATATAAAATGATGGTGGGGCTCACCAATGTGTGCCCATGCAAGCGGAATGGTCCAGGTTTTGGGAGTACATTGAGACAGCACTGTCAGGTGGGGAGGTCAGTTTCGGAAGAGGCCACAGACGGCGATATCGTGCGACGCAGCGCGGAGAGGATGCCACAGACGGCGGTATCATGCGGCGCAGCGCGGAACAGGAGAATAGCCACAGACGGCCGGATTGCGACACAGCGCAGAAGAAACATGATGGGGGAGAGAGAGGGAAAGGATGCAGAGGATGGAGGCAGGCAGGGATGTAGAGGGTGGTGGGAGAAAGAGACGAAGAGACGAAGAGAGCAACCAACTGTTGCCATCAAATCACGCCATTCATGCGCACGGGCCTGGAGCATCGATCAAGCGGATCTGCGGAGTTTGAATGACTTCGTAAATTCTCCCTTGCACGGGGTCGCTTTCCCTTACTCATCTTCCTCTACCAGTGTACTTATACCTTTGGTGGCCATGTTGGGATGTAAGGTCTATATTGCATTTGTCTGACCACTGGCAAATTTTGTGGCCTTTATGTGGAGGCAACTATACTATGTCATTTTGACTCCGAGGGTGGGCATATAGTATTTGAGAGTCGATTGAATGCTTTCTGCAAATCATGCATAATTGGATTGCAGCTCACTGTAATTTCACACACCTGGCAAGTTTTCAGAACATTTATGACAAGACAGATCCCAAAGACACAAGATGTCATGTGAAAGACCAAGATGTCCCAAGACCGGTAGCCAAAGACCAAAGATGCTTTTCCCAAGATCAAGACACCCAAAGACACAGTCCAAAGACGAAAGATGTCAAAGACAAATGTGTAGTTTTACTGATGCAGTTCACCCCAACTCACATCCCTCGAGGTAAGTGCCCAATATGAGATCAGCATAACCGATTGTTCCGCAGGACTTCACCCGTCAATCTCACCGGCGTGAGGCAGCTTTGTTCAATTATTTGACATTGCCTTCAATGATCAAGTAATCTCATCAGTTTAGTACGTAAATAGTAAACACCCTCCGAACTCGTTCTGCCATGCGAAGCAATGGCCCCCAAGCCCAAGTACGTAGAGTGAGCTTGTACTGGGGACCGAATGGTGTATCGACAAGCTTCGCTTCGAGCCAATGGTTGGTGACAGCCATGAACGGCTTCTTCTGCTTGTCGCTCCACATGTCCATTGTGGCTGATATCATACCGATTACATCCTAAATACGATGTAGGTGATTGCAACTGCAAATAGAATTATTCACGTACCGACATCTCCCGCTGGAGAGTGTTCAGATGCTCGTCCCAAATCTCCATGATCCGCTTTCGTATTTTGGTTCGATGGGGGATGTCCGAATCGTTGAGCTCAGCCCGTAACATCAGGAAGATGGCGCGAAGCTGTGCATTTTCGACAACATTGATTGACTGCAAGTATGTGAGATTAATTCAAAGGAAGCGAGACAGCTCACTTGATCATCGCCAACAATAAACTCGACAAGAGCATTTACAAATGCCTCTTGAGAAAATTCTTGTCGGTTGTTGTCTGGCTCCGGGTTTGATGCGGTGCCGGTCTTGCCCCGCTTGCGGGCGCGATACGTGTCAACATGCGGCTGGGCATCCTTAGCCTAGATGTTATACTTCAACTTGTCGCAGCCCTCGACCTACGCCTCGAGATGGTGTTCGTATAGATGCTTGCGCAGGATGCCCGAACTGGTTGTTATGGCGAATGTCGTTGACTTGACATGAGAATCCACCGCGTGGTGTTGTCTGCCAGCCGTCAGTCAAAATCTCCGAGAGAAAGAACAGCACGCACTTGCAGAACAGACATTCCCGTTTATTTGCTCCTTTCTCTTCGAAGAAAGTCCACACATCCCTCGCTGAGGAGGAACGGCCACCTGCAGGTCGAGCAAGAGGGGCACGAAATGGCGATGAATGAGGACCGGCCCGGGGAGATCCACGCTGGCGGCGACGCGATGGCGTTGGCAAGGGTGAATGATTGGAGGGAGTGGGCGAGGCAGATGAAGGTGGTGGTGAAGGGAAGTGTTCCCCATCGCTGTCGTTGCCAAAGTGCACATTGCGACGACGCTGAGCACCGACGCCGGCTGGGCTATCGTCACCGAACACGCTGGCTGTAATAATACAGAGTTAATAAAGAGCCAGACAGAACAATTTCAGTAACGCACCTTCATCTTCCGTAGCAACAGGAGGCCCTTCAGGTCCATCGGGAGGAGCCTGGACCTCGGGTTCAACTGGCGGGGCAGGCTGGCGCCGCTGCCGTCTGGTTGGAGCAGGAGTTGCAGGTTGCGGTGGAGTTGCATCCGCTGGGACGGGAGCTCTACGTGTGCGCCCACCACGCTTCGGAGTTTGAGCTAGGACCAAGGCATATTTAGCTCTATAGAAGTCTGAGGAAAGCTAATGTTACCTTCTCCTTGGTCCGTGTTTTCTCGTGTGCGGGGGAGGCATCAGGAGGGGGGGGGGAAAGCACCGGGATACAAGTTGAGTGACTCCCTCGGCCCATGATATACCTCGAGAACGCGATGGATAGCTCCACTACGGGTCAAGGCATATCAAGGGTCGTCGTTCACGGGAAGCAAAGCAAAAGCATAAAAAATCCTGAAGAGACGAGCAACATTTAAGTGATTGGCAAATTGTCAAGGGGATGGTTAGAGACATCAGACTTTTGACAGATTTTTATTGTGGTGTTGTGCAACACCAAACAAGGCGAAAAAAACACATGAAAACGCGTGAAAACGCCCCAACACGCAATACCCACAATGCCCATCAAAATTCTCACAACACCGAACATAGATCTGCTGATTGCATCAGAAGCGGCAACAATCCCGACGGTTTTCGACCACTCCAAGTGTCTTCCCCACCACCCTAACACGTTTATGCACTTTGGGACCCATCTATCATCTGCACCAGCCAGGGCGGGACGAAAGATTTTGGTGAGCAACCCGAAAACGCGAAAAAACACGTGAAACACGACAACAAATATGTCAAATGGCTGATGGATGGCAATGTCTATGCCTTAAAGGCTTCATTCGTCATATGGTAGGTCACCCACAGGACCCGAAAGCACGTCCCGTTCATCCAGATGACGCTGCGATGCAGTGGGCATGTCGAGAGTAACAAATGCAGTCGAGCTTGATCATGTTGCGAGGAGCAACGCCGCTCGAGTTTGACGTTGATGCCCGCAACAAATACAGGGACGAGAGCATCTTCCAAGAGCCCCATTGGTTGTGCAAGGGATTGGTGAGGTACTGACAGCACACTGCGGGCCAGACGAGCGAAGACGGCGGTAGAAGAGCTGGAAAGCGCGTTGACAAAAATAGGTGAAGCCATCAGAAGCCGCGCTAAGCTGTCGTGTGAGCCGGCTTAAGCCGCAGCCAAGCCACCGGAGCCGCCAAATAATCGGCTGGCTCGGCTCGGCTTATTTTTGGCTCGGCTTGATCGGCTAGCCAAGCTAAGCCGAGCCGCGGCAACACTATTTGGCAGTCTTTCGCACTGGTCAGTACAGCACTGCACAGCTTCGAACTGCGGCCATGCAGGCCTACGGCAGTCCCCCTGCTATAAAATGAACGCCATTCGGCCTCAGACGCTACTCAATCATCCCTTGCCTCCCTTCAATGTTAAACCCAAACTCTACGCTCCGTGTCAGATCAAGCAGAAGCCATCAAACCAAGTTGAATTTCCTGGCTAACCATCAACCACAATCGCTGTCAATATTGTTACTGAGTCTCTGGGCTCTCAATCATTTCTCAAGCTCAAGTCAAGATCAACAGTCCGCCTTGCCAGCTGTTTCCTTGGTGTCAATTCCCTGTTTATAAGCTAATTGTTGCAAGTTGGCGGCACCTCTCGGATGCTCTTTCTTTGGTTTGCTGAATTTTGTTCAGTTCCACTTGCACTACATTAATTTATTTCATTTTTGGTACCCTGATGCCGAAGCGAAGCGTAGGCATATCTTGTCTGGAGCCGAGATTAGTGTTACAGTAATTCCGGCTCAGTCAGTTGAAGTCCAAAGAGAAAAAAATAAAAGAACTTGAACCACCCTGGCCCGCCGATCCGCCCCGCCTACCTAAAACGGCAAACGGCGTTATTGTAACGGCAGGTAACAGCGTTATCAACTACATCGGCAAATCCTGATTGTGGTTTGTAGCTCTACGTAATCCTGAGTTGCTACATAGAGCTACATAAGGCTACAGAGCGCTATGTAGCAACTGAGGCACTATGGAGAGCTGCAGATTGCTGAGAGCATTACAGATATGATACCCCTGCTACAGACAACCCAGGGTTTCGAACGTCAGACGGCGTTCTACGGCGACCGGCGCAGCTTCAACATTCGCACCAAACCTTGGGACCTAACTGTATTTTGCCGCCACGAACCCCGGACATTACATCTCACTTGCAGGGTCGCAACAGATAGCAACAGAAACAGGAGACAAAAACAAAACGGGGAAGTGCATGTGGTCATGTGGTCGACCAGAAGGTCGAGACCCGGACGTCGGTGCGAACGTGCATGTAGCAATCTGAGGTTAGGGTAATGTCATTTGAGGGTTAGGGTGCAGTGATTTGAGGTTAGAGTACAAAGAAAAGCCAGGTAGGCAGTGATCTAGGGGTAATACTGAAAATGTGTGTCCAAGCAATGAAAAGGACAATACCGAGCAAAAGCAGTTGTCTTCTTTAGCATGACAAGCCCATTAAAGAACGAGAAAGTAAGAGATCAGGCCCAAATCAATGAGAAAAGCCAGGTTGTCCCCAAAAAAGCCAGGTTGTCCCCGTTTCTGACCAAAAGCCAGAAAAAAATCCGTGTCGGATGCAATTTCGGCCAATTCGTGAAAAACAATTGTTGCTTTAAGCCAATATCGGTGTTAAAGAAGCCCTACCTGGCCCCAGGTAGTCGGATAAGATAGATATTGAACCCGATATTGACCAGCGTCTGAGCTGATATATCATGCAGATCTCTGAGCCAGAGGCGATGATACATCACTGCACATCTCTAATTAGAGGCTGGCGATATACCATAATGTCATCATTATGCGCTGGCATGCCGCCCTTCTTCGCGTCTTTCCAGGAATCATCTTGCTCATTTGCAAGTTTCATCTTCGGCAATCTTGGCGGAACCATCGAAATAAATTAGTGAAAGGGAAATCACCACTGAGTCGATGGAAGTAAAGGCGCGCCTACGTCTCGTGGAGCAAAAACTCGCGGAGACAACAACACTGGACGTGGCTATCGCTATCATAGACGCCGAGAGGCAAGTGCTGACCGGGTGCATGGAAACCTCGCATGGAACACAGGCTGAGCGAGGACTACTTCACTTGGAGTACCTCGCCTCTTACTGACTTTCTTTTGATTTGTAGGCCAGCTGGTCGGCCTTTGGGAGATACACTGCTGCTGAGATACTGGGATGCGAATTCGAGGGCGTCCTTCTGACAACAAATCATCTCGAATATTTCAATGGACTACTCAAACTAGTCTCTTATGCAACGGAGTTCGATTCAAACCCGTCGTGTATCAGGTCGATATAAGAACGAATGGTACAGCATCCTGCACTGGACCAGACTTCGCCAAAAATGGGGAGCTTG